>CM076584.1:976013054-976077260 GCA_034641835.2 Pinus albicaulis | reverse complement strand
TAGATTCTTGCTTATTAGATGATCTTTGTTGTTCTTCAACTTTAATCTTGAGAGCTTCTTCTAGATCCATAACATTACTTTTACTATCTTCACCATTGCATGCACAAGAAGGTGAATCACAAGAACAACAATCAGTACCTGTTTTATCTTCTTCATTTTCTGCTGCACATGTTTTCTGAGATATCTCCTTTTGAGTGGTCTTCTTCTTTTGCTTCCTTCCCATTGCGACGGATCTCCTTCAAGTGATCAAGCTTCTACAGAAGGACCTACTCTGATACCAATTGTTGGGAAAAATACTGAGAGAGGGGGGGGGGGGTGAATCAGTATTTAGTGCAAACTGAAAACTTTTTACTTTTTCTTTTTCTAAAACCCATACGCTACTTTACTAAATCCAACTCGCGTATACACGTGGATATCCTTAATAAAACTCGCGTATTAACAAAGATCTCATTATGCAGATAATTATTTGCTTAGATCATTGCATCATTCATTCATTAGATGTTTATTAAGCAGTAAACATGTGCAGTAAGAACATAATAAGTCATCACACATAAGCAACACACATGAACACCAGGATTTAAGGTGGAAACCCAATTCAGGAGAAAACCACCGCTGCCGTCGTCTCAGTCTTCAATATTTTATTATAAAGAAAACATCATACAACCATGTACTGGCGTAGACTCATACCAGCACGCAGGCACCCACCTGCAGAAGGCTACAACCTTCTCTCGTTTACCAGCCTCTCCTGGAAGGGAGCTACAAACCCCTGCTCTCATTTACCAGCCTCTCCTGGAAGGGAGCCACTACCCCCTGCACTCGTTTACCGAGGCTCTCTGCAGAGGAGCCACTACCCCCACTGCACTCGTTTACTAGCTACCCTTTGGAAGGGAGCTACAAGCCCCCTCCTTTGAGGGCTTCGACCCTCAGCACCTCTATGGACCACGTTTCATAAATTTTCATACTAGATCCAATAGCTTCAATAGAACACAAGTTGCAGGCCACTTTTCATCATATTTTCAGACTGGACCCACTCCACACGTTTAAGCTTAATCATACATCAAACTTATACTTATAACTTCATCAATTCATTGAACCATCAACCAATCAATCAACAACTTGATCTTTCATCAATATAATCAGCAGCATAATCATCATTCAAACAACCCAAATCTGTATGAATACATCACTAACAGATAGCAGTAAAACAACAGAACAGATCAGACAATTCATTCCACATACTTCAGCATACCCTAGTTTTCATACGCGCTTTCCTTTCACTGATCCTGCGTATATATGCGCTTTCATGCATATAAACCTGCGTATACCTCTGCACATACTTCAGAACTGGTTTCACATTCCATACGCGCTTTTGCTGAATTAAAACTGCGTATATACGTGCTTTCGCTGCTGCAAACAAGCGTATAGATCTTCAAAGATTATAGGGCAGCACAATTCTTCAAAACAGATATATATCTCAGATTTTACCCTTCACTTCAGAAACATGTTCGCCTCATCTCATTCCATAAACAGTTCTAGAAAATACATATACATTTCAAATCTAGAGATCCCTCTTCATCATTTTCTTCATAGGTGCATCATAGATTCAGATCTATCAATCAAGAACGGAGTTCATCCATGCAGATATTCCTTAGAGAGATTTATTCATTCACAACCCTTACTCATGCACGCCTTGCACTATGATCCTCTTCTCCTTATATATGTTTAGCCTTTATCAATACCATGAGCCAAAACCACACAACTTTCGATGGTATTCCTGGACGGGATCAAATAGATAATCCAACGCTCAATACAATGGGTCAATACCATGGTAATGCCCCTTGGTATTCTAATTTTGGAGAAAAAAAGTGCATACGCGACATGGCACGTACTTTTTCGTGTGCATACGCTACTTCGCCTTAACAAACCCACGTATGCTTTATGACACATCATATTTATCATTTTTCTGGCACTTCCTTTCTTCTGTTACTTCTGAGTTGATTTGTAGATACTTCATCCTTCTTTTTAACACACAGATACATCATCCTTACATATTTAACACATAGGTTGCTTATCATAGGCAACTCATCAAGTAGGTTTCTATCAAGAACAACTACATCAAGCATGTTGCCATCAAGGACAATATATTGCATCATATAGCCAACAATCTTATTTCATCAAGTTGCCATCAACTTCATCAAGTAGGTTTCCATCATGGACAACACTCTGCATCATATTGCCAACAACATGGATCAAAATTTTTGGATCTCTTTATACTCTGTCCTTTCCAATTATTATGCATATTTCTAAATCAATATTATTAAAATCAAAATAATTATTACAACATTATGAATATTTCACAAGTCCACATAATATTTTTCTTGTCATAATAACTAAAACTTAAAGCATAATGACTTGAAATCTGGGGTATTACATAGTCCCCCTCTTGAAAAAACAATCCTTACTGTGACTAGATATCCACTCATCCATTGAATATTGCTAGTTTCTTTCATGCCATCCCTCACTTCCATGTATCCTCCTTAGGTGTAAAGTGCTTCCACTATGTTATCACTCAGGTTTTCCTTGAAGTTGTGGAAAAGGAAAGTATACCCGAGGTAACCACAAACCAACCGTCAGATGCAGAATCTAGCCAATCTGCATCCAAAGAGGGCTCTCTCTTTATGATTTATCTTTGTTCTTAGAAAGTTTTAGGCTAGTTATAAATCCAAGAGTTTGTTTGAAAATGGTGGAATTCGCCAACTAAGGGCAAGGTTGAATATTTTCAGGCCATTAGGCTATGGAGTCAAAGGATGGCTTTACTGGATTACTATTCTACACACAAGATGGCTTTGCAGGGCAAGATAGCCAAACAGAGAACAATTTTTAGAATTTAAAGTGGATGGAATGGGTTTGAAGGGATGAAAGGCAGTTAAGAATCTTTCACCATGTTCAAAAGAAAGAAATGAAATGATTACAAATAAAGAGCAGTGAAGAATTCTTTACTATAGTAATCAAAATTTTTAAATTAGCGAAGCAAGAGCAATTAAGAATTCATTGCTTATAACTAATTTAGAGGAAAACATTTAGAATAATCACAATTGAAATCAGAGTACAATTAAGTAAATTCCGATTTATTCTTTTATGTCAATTATTTAGAAAGGACACAATGATAATATAAACAGATATAAAACTTAAGACATAGGATAGAAAGACTTATTGAACTAGAGTCCGACACATGAATCCTGCAAAAAGTCCTGAGCTTCAAATTGTCATCCAGTAAGCCACAAATAAATTTCTCCAAAACACTTTTATTCCAAAAACATCAATGTCACAGCCAAGTAGTAGAATCCACCCTCAATACTTTATTCGAGGGTTTATTTATACAAAAAATGATTTAAAATATCTCACACTAACCTAGGAAATAATCTAGGGTGACTAATGAATAAGTTACAATAAAAGAGGAGACAGATGGTCTCGTAGATAGGACAAAAAGTAACTGCTGGTGTGTTGTTTCCTCCCTTTGTGGATGTGCTGGAGGCAGGTCCTACAAAAGGGCTCGATGCTGTCCTTTTGAGTAATTATTTTTTAACTGCCTTGCTTGTCTGATACTCTTTATTTCTACTGATACACTTTCAACTGCCAAACTGATACTCTTTAACCTTTAATCATCTATTTATCCTTTACACAATAGTAAAAGGCAAAATTTTCTATTCGAAGATGATTTTTACAAAATTTCCAACAGGTCTTCCCACCATTTGTCTTCTGCTATTATGGTTCTTTTGAGTTTTCTTAATGTTTCATCGGCCTCTGTGTATCTGAAAAAATTGGGCCGATTTGGGAACAAATACCTTATTTCATGCTCAAGATGAAACAAATTCTTTAACCTGTCGTAGAGATTCTTCCCTATTGGCAATGTTGATTCTGATGAGCTGGTAGAGGAACATGTGACGTTGTGAGAATGTATGTCCAATTTGTTAACATAAGTTTCCAATTCCATTATTTTGTCTTCTGAAATCATCGGATTGGGCAACCCGCTGGCTAATAAAACATTAAACCTTTCTTTAAATGCACTGATCTCTTGCTGAATATCTGAGCATTTTCTTTCCAGATTTTGCATAAGAGTTCTCTTGGTAAAAACTCTTTTTATTTCTAAAATAGTACCTGTCCTGTCCTCAATTCCAAGCTCTGCAAGCTGTTGTTTGGTCTGGGTGTTCAAAAATTGTATAAGTTGATTTGCTTGCTCAGGTCTGTCCTTTAATTCTTCTCTTGTTTTGTCAATTTCTTCCATAGCTACTTTGACCAAGTCATTTTGTTCAAAGATTATTTGAACAAAGGACCAAATACTCTTTATTGAATCAATAATATTATTCCAAAGAATTTCATTTATTTCTCTTAAAGGCTTTTCTAATGAGAGATCTTTTTCTAAAGCCTTAACCAATTTTTCCAGCCTCTTAATTTCCCTTGTATTATCAGCAATAGTCTTTTTTGACATCTCATATTTTTGTTCCAAATTCACCAGCTGTAATTTTGTAGATTGAAGTTCTGTGACTCTGAGTTTTAAACTTTCCATTTGTTTTGCTAATTCATCAGAACTTAAATTGGAAGTATTTACCTGTGATGGATCTGTTTGTTGATCTGCTGTTGTTGTACCTGTAGTTGTAGTAGCCCCTGTGGTGGATGTCTGCATGACAACTTCCTTTTCTTTTAATGCCTGCTCCAGTTCTTTCTCGGTTTCACTTAGTTGCTCAGTCATTTTCAGGAGCAACTCCATCATTTCTTCTTGTGAATTTTCCTTCAAAACTTCTTGAGTTTGGGGATGCCTTGAGGCTGGCAATTTCAATTGCTTTCTCAGTGCAGCAATATCATCATCCTTCTTTTTAATCAATGCCTCAATGCTTTTTATATCTTTGGGATTATGATCCAAACTGATGATTATTTCCTCCAGAGATTTTATTCTATTATCTTTTGCCTGAGAATAAGCTTTCTCAATTTGCAGCTGGGTATTTGTATTATTTAAAGAATCTTGCAATCTATGGGTTGCCATTGCTTTATTAGTAAGGGTAGAATATATCATTTCCCCAGTTTGTTTATGTAATTCTATTTGGTCCAATGGATGAATGTCTTTTACCAAGACCTCAAAATTGGTCCTAATGTAATCAAATGCTGTCTTGGGTTTTGGCACTTTGGATTTGAAATGGCTCATCATCATTTTCCCTTGCTGAATGTCAAAAGCTGACATTAATCTTTCTTGATTATGTGGAGCCATTCTAAGATACTGATCATATACCTGCATCCTCAATGGGTCATTCCTTGCTTTTATATTAATGAAAGTCTTCTTTATATCACCTGCATCTGTCTTTGGCTGTTTAAAGGAAGACACTTCAGTGCTCAACTGTTTTTGTAATTCCTTTCCTTTATGACCTGTGTGTATTTCACTAACTGAACCAGTTAGTTGACTATCCTCTCTTTCATCATCAAACATTTCATCTATAGATTCCACTTCTGGAAGTGGATTCAGTTTCTGCTTCTTAGCCTGGTGTTGTTGTGAAGATTCTTTGGGAGGAGTGGGATCTGCAACCTGTCTTTTCTTGCCTATTTCCATATTAGATGGAGTCTGCAATTCTGAAACCTCAGGATGATTAACTTGAACAGGGGAAACCTGTGTTTGATCTAGTGCCTTGGAAGTTTGAGGCTTTTCTGTCATAATGAAAGTTTCAATAACTTGTACTTCAGGTTCTTTCCCTTTGCCTTTAGACTCAACTGTAATTGATGGACTGATTTCCTGTAATCCCTGTTGAAGATTTCCTGCTAAAGAAGTGCCAATATGAGGTACCTGCACTTGCCCAAAAGATTCTAGGTCAAACTTTTTCTCAAGATCTTTCATAATTTTGTTCATATTGACTTCTTCACTATCCTGCTCAACTAATGTTCCTTCCACCCACTCATCTTGATTAGCATACTGTTCTATTTCTAGAATTCTGTGGTGAAAGTAGGGTGCTGATTTGTTCTTCATTCTTTTGTCATAGATAAAACTGAATGGATCATAGGGAATCCAACGGAAACTCTTTTGTAACTTGAAATGGTTTTGCAATATATTTTTTGCTTCTTGTTCAGCATCCCTAGAATTGCATATAAAGGGACCTAACTGACTTTTGATTCTGAGTTGGGCTTTCTTTTTAGCATTACAAAAATGAATAACATCAGAATTATTCATTTGCCTGAAATATTCTAAGGCAAAAAGTCTCATAGGCACATATTTAGGAAATTTGAATGGACAAAGTTCACATCCATATATTCTGATTTCTGAATAATTTTGGTATAAATACTAGTCCCCAACTTTGTATGTCCTTGAAAGCTGCAAAGTTTTCTTAATCTCGTTGCTGAGTCTTGGAGGAGCAACTCCTGTCAACAATGTAGTTGCAGGATGTATGAAAAGATCAATGAACTCAGCATAAGAATAGGGAGAATTATAGGAACTGTGAGTTATGGCAGACCAAAATATAACAGATCTAGGGTTTCCCTTGGCATCAAGCTTTTGAACAAGAAAAGGAAACTTCTCTGATTGATAATAGATGATGAGATGGTAAATGACTGAGGAATACTTAAACACTTTCTCATTATCTAACCTCATGAAGTGGTCATGGATTTTATTTGCAATGAAAGATGCAAAGTCATATTTCACAGCAGGTGGCTGTCCAGGAGTGAAGATGGATAATAATACTAGGGTTAATTCATCAACATACTCACTAGTATTAAAACCCAGTACAAAGGATATCATATTCAGGATGAGCTTGCCTAAATTAGTAAAATAAGGAAAACCATAGGGAGGTGGGCCCTTAGGTTGATGTTCAGGTAACATAAAAGTTTGGAAAATACACTTCAATTTTTCTTGGGACAGTTGGGTAGACTTTTCAAGTAGTTCTTCCATAGACAAGGGAGTAAGATTTTGATCAGGTTCAAAATGGAGCATTGTATTGATAGCTTGAGGAGTAATGGGTAAAATGATACTCTGGTCCGGGGATAACACTGCTCTTTGAGTTGGATCATAATTGGAATGATAGTAGTGGATAATTTCTGGGAAAATACGGACTTAGGGGATGAGATATCTTGGGAAATTCGATTCCCATAACCCAATGACATCCAAACCTTTCAAATAATCATCTCTGCAGCGACAATAACTTCGAAGGGGATTTTCATCGAACACTAAGTCTTTAATTTGAAAGTTTTTATCCACTAATGGCAAGTATTCCAATTCTCTGTGAGGGGCATTTAATGGGGCTACACTCAGGGCTACCGGAACTTCCATTTTGGTTCTTGTGTATTCAAAGTGGAAATTTCGGGAGTTTATCATGAAACGGGCGCAATTTTAGTTTTGGAAGTTTGATTTTAGTTGCAGGAACTAAAACAGACCAATATTAACCTTTTCTTCAGACTATGGCGTGAATTTAACACTGGAATGCGGATTTTTCAAAGAGTTCCAGTAAGAAATCAGATAAATACCTGTTTTATGGAAAATGTTGAGATTTATAGGCACTGGTTAATGGCAGATGAATGCTTGGGCACTGGTATAGCAATGGAGTTCAGCAATCTTGGTCAACAGCAGTTTAACAGCGGAATTTTCAAATTTTCAGTGGAGGACGCAGTCACTTTCACCAGACAAAATGATAGAAAATACGTGGAGTTTTGTTTTATTTACAAAGTCAACGGGTTTTTTTTATTATTATTTTCGGGAATGACGTCATCATGGTACGGGAGGACACGTCATCAGGATCTGGCGGTAAGCGGTAATTTTCGCACCGCTTTCGGGAGCAGGCGGTTTTCTGCGGGGAGGCAGCGATTCCATTCAGAGATTAACACGTGGTGATGGCACTGTTTCAAAACCATTTTGATTTCGCGAGTTAATCATCAGGCGGAGGATGGTCAGTGGAATGAACGATCGCCATTGATTTTCAATGGAATGATCCAACGGACGACGGGACGGGGAGATGATATGGGAGTTAATGTGCGGGCCCGACGGGTTTATTTACGAGTTAATCATTCCGGGGAGCTTTCGATTGGTGGAGGGGTAAGATTATTAACTAATCCAGTTGATTAATTAATTTCTTTGGTTTATGGAAAGGTCGGGGTTACATACGGACTTGGGTTTTTATTCATGTTTTTTCGTTTTAAACATATAATACATGTTTAAACTTTGTTTTTCATATATTTTATATTATATGGTAATAAATTAATGAAATTTATTAACCATAGGGGCGGGGATAGTATATATAGGTATATTTTAGCCAAAGGGTTTTTATTGTGGGATTTTTTATTTAATAAAGGGGATTAAATAAACTTTGGCCAAAACTTAGAATAAATGGGTTTTTGAGTTATTATTATAAAAGGGAATTATAGATAATAGGATAAGGTATTTCAATAAGGATTTAATAAATAAATCAGATGTTAATATGACAAAGGGACAAGGAAAACTTTACACAACTAAGCAAGTGAAGATTTATGAAGAAAATTCCATTATATCAACTTCAACACTTAGATTTAGAATAGTAAGTGATTTTGAGGGGATTTTATGAAATATGGCATGATTTTCCTAAGTAAAATGAGATTTTACTTAGGAAAAGATTTAAAGTGAATAAGTGTAATGATGAATAATCTCAAGTACTAAGGTCTTTTCAATTATTGGGCCGAGGGTCCGGTCCCTCCAAAAGTCAAGGAAATGCCTTGAGCCCCTCTAATCTTTAAATTCCTTAGCACTTTGGGGAAATTAGTAAAACTTTTAGGGAGAAAGTGAGATGGGAAGTTAATGATTCTGACTTTGCCTTCCTCTGAAATTTTGCCAATGTAGTGTTATGCCTTTGCACTTAGTGATGAAAGTAAAAGATTGAACACATTTAGCACCATCATTCATCACATGAAACTTTGCAACACCATCTACCTATCCTATCTACTTTACTCTACCATTTTCTCTTCTTTATTAGAGTGCACTTAGACTGGCAAACCCTTATCAATCTTTTTCTTTTTACATGGAAAATCTATCTATTTCTACACTTATTACATCCAAGGGCTCAGATTAAACTGTTGAGCACCTTTTATTAACTCTACCTATCTACTTATCTGCCAAGATTAAACTGTTTGGTCAGATTTTTATTCTCTAATCTATAACATGAAATTGAAAAATGAATGAGTCAAGTTTATACAGTTTGACTCTTCATAAATTGTGGCAAAGTTTAACAAGCTGCACACAATTACTTATTTACAAAAAATGAAATAGTAGTGGCATTTGGATTTGCACACTTTCCTTGGTATATTTTTGTTTGGGGTTCATTTCTTTCACTTTTTTGACCATTTTATTCTTTTTACCCTTTGATTTTTCTTTTAGGGTATACCCTCTTTACCTTTTTTAAAATTTTTTGATTTTTTGAATTTTCAAGAATATGGAACACCTTTGCACAAGAAAAAGGTTTGAACATATTGCATAGTTCAATCAAGACAATCATGAAAAATGACACCTATTGGTATAGGAGTCTAACACACTACACTTTCACCCGAGTGAAAATTCTATTCTGGAGCACAGTTTCTTTCCGACCCAAGATAAGAAGTGGTTTTGGAAGAAAATCTCCTTCGGGTTCCACCTGTATCAAATTCTAGTCAACCACGTGAGAATTTTCATGAACATATTTCTTCAATAAAGATATATGAAAAACATTATGTACTTTAACATGACTAGGTAGAGACAATGGATATGCTACTGGACCCCCTCGATCCAAAAATTCAAAGGGCCAATAGTTTTGGGGTGCTAACTTGGCACAAATATTGGTGTTGAGGGTACTCTTGTGAGTTTTAACCCTCAGGTAGACGTGATCTGCAAACTTAAATTCTTTATGTGTCCTTTTCTTGTCTGCATAAATTTTCTGTCAGTCTTGGGATGCTCTGATGTTTTTTTGAATTTTTCGTACTGTGTGTTCCATCTCATGTTATACCTCTGGTCCAAGGATGAGTTTATCCTTTGGTTGGCTTCAGCTAAGTGGGGTATGGCACCTTCTATCATATAAAACCTCAAATAGACTCATCTATATAAAGGCTTGATAATTGTTGTTATATGAAAATTATGCTAAGTGCAAAAAATCCTCCCACCTTGTGGGGCTATCCATCACATACATGCGAAGCATGTTCTCTAGTATTTTATTTGTTCTTTCAATGTGTTTATCTATTTGCTGTGCTAAAATTTATTTTTGTCTCCATCCCTCCAAAAAAAAATTTCCATAAGGTTGATGTGAACTTTGCATCTCTATCAGCCTATTATCATCTTTGGTATCCCATGAAGCCTAAAGATTTCCTTCATAAAAACATTGGCCACTTGAGCTGTCCCAAAGTTAGATTGCACAGGAATAAAATTTGAAACCTTGGTCAGTGTGTCCTCTACCACCATAATGGGTTCATGGTTATACTTAGTCCATGATAACCTCGTTATAAAATCCATGGATACTACTTCCCACTTCCATTCTGGAATCAGAAGTGGGTTTAGCAACCCTGCAGGGTGTTGATGCTCCACCTTTACTTAATGGCACTCTAAACATATTTTCAAATCGTCTGGTGTATCCTTTTTCATTCCTAGCCAAAACCAGTTTTTCTGTAATGTTATCACGATATTTTGGTAACCCAGATGGATCGAGTAAGGTATCTTATGATATTCATCCATTATCATTTGTTTCAAATAAGGTACTTTAGGAATATATAGCCTCTACTGATAAAAAATTAATCCTTTATGATTTATGTTATATCCAGGAATTCCATTCTGCTATACTTTCAGTTGTAGTTCTAGATCTTGGGGATCTTGTGGTAGGGTTGTCTGAACTTGTTCTTCGAAATTTTCTTTATGCTGCTACCCATGTCAGATAACACCAGATGGGGGTGTCTACTTAAGGCATCTGCAATTCTGTTTTCCTTTTCCCTTAGTATGTTTTATTTCCATGTCAAATTAATAAGGAAATCTAACCATCTATATTGTCTTGCATTCAAATATGGATAGCTAAAGAAGTATTTTAGGCTAATATGGTCATTCATTAGTACAAAATTTTTACCAAGAAAATAGTGTCTCCACATTTTCAATGCATGTATGACAAAATATAATTCTAAGTCATAAACTGCATATTTTTTCTCGTGTTTTTTCAATTTTCCAGATTCTTAGGCTACTACTGCATTGTCTTGTAATAAAAATCCTCCCAATACTTCTATACAAGCATCAGTGTATACCGTAAATTATTTAGCTAGATCTGCAATTTTTAGGATAAGGGCAATAGTTAATTTTTGTTTCAGTCTCTCAAATCTTTCCTGACACTTGGCCATTCATTCAAATTTCACCCCTTTTCTCTACAGGGAGGTGATGGGATAAGCTAATGTAGAAAATCCTTCCACAAATATGTGGTAATACCCTAAAATCCCCATGAATGAAAAAATTGTTGATACATCTGTGGGTACCAGCCAATTTAAAATTTCTTGTAATTTTTATGGTTTTACTGCCAACCCCTCCTTTGAGATAACATGTCCCAAATATTGAATATTTGGCTTATAAAAATCACATTTACTGAGTTTTCATATATATTTTTCTCTCTTATTGTTTGCAGCACTACTCGGAGGTGTTCCTAGTGTTCTTCTCCACTCTTAGAATACACTAGGATGTCATCTATGAAAACTAATACAAATATATCAACATATTTGTGAAGGACGATATTCATGAGACACATAAAAGTAGAATGGGTGTTAATGATTTTGAAAGGTAGGTTTACAAACTCATAATGCCCATATCGAGTGCTGAAATTTGTCTTGTGAATGTCTTCATCTTTTATGCGAAGTTGGTGATAACCAGTTCACAAATCAATTTTTGAAAATATGGTATCTCCCTTCACTTGGTCAAACAAATCATCTATTTTTGGAGGGGATACCGATTTTTGAGGGTTAAATTGTTCAAATGTCTATATTCAATGCACATTTTGAGGGTACCATACTTTTTCTTGACAAATAGTAATGGAGCTCCCCATGGGGACACACTTGGTCTGATATAGCCTTTGTTTAGCAATACTTGTAATTGTAGTTTTAACTCTAATAGTTCTGGTGTACTCATTCTATAGGGGGATCTATAAATTGGGGTGGCTATCGACACCAACTCAATAGAGAAATATATATCTCTTCAATGGGGTAGTCGAGGAATTTATTTAGGAAATACATCTTAAAAGTATCTAATTACTGGCAGACTTCATATCATAGCATTCTCTGTTTGTTGCTCTAAGTCTTCCACCTGAACCATGTAAAATGGACAACCCTTATGTAATATTCCCAAATTTTCACTTGATATTTGGAATATTAGAGTTCTTAATTTTCTTAATGAATTAAGTAAATAAGAGGGTGGAGGGACCCATAATCCTCAAGATAAATAAATATCCACTTTTTATGTGTTAATGTGGATTAATTAAGCCTAAATATACATAATGAGGTAGTGGAGCAACTACTAATGTGAATGGAATTGGAGATCATGTCTCATTAATGAGATAAATCATGGAGGTTGAAGCAGTCAACTAGGATCATGGAAGGCATCTAATGAAATATCATATAACATTCATGATGAAGTGATGGAGGAAGTTTTGCAATTAATGCACACATGATGGAGAGGGTGTACATTGCACCTATACATGATGGATGACTTGGAGAGATAGTGCAGTCAAACATGGAGGATCATGTCCACATGTACTGCGTAGTTTAGATGAGGGCTAAGGCATGGGAAGGCTCAAAAACTATATAAAGGAGATGAAGGCAACAATGAAGGCAGGATATTGATTATAGATTTTGAGGTTTGTTTAGATCTGGAAGTGTCATGTGAAATTCCATTGCTTTCTTGGGATGTTTAGCAAAGATTGCAAGTGATGTTTATCATAGGGTGTTCCTGGTCGAGAATCCCACCTCTTACATTGAGTAGCTCTTGAAAGAGTATTGTACTTCATTCTACATCAGGCATTGGTACCACATATCTATTTCTACTTTCTGCAGAACATCCATATTCAGAAATTACATATTTCTGAAGATCAGTTGAGAGGAGGAGGTTGTCCTTCAACATTTCAGTTGAGGAACTGATGTAGGATTATTCCTATTACCTTGGGCTTGAAGATTAGCATTCCCAGAGATCCATTTTAGATCTGGCATGAGGCAAAATGTTATTTACCTCCTAGAAACAGTAATCCCTTCAGGAATTACGCTGTCCATTATTGCAAATCCAAAGGAGGAAGGAAGTTGCTAGCATTTCAGCTATTAATCCTATGAGGGATCATCCCCTCACCTTTCCATTAGTATTTACATCAGATTGGAGTCTATTGCAGCATATTTCACTAGGCATAGATCCTCTCTTTCCCTTACAGTGCAGTTTTTATGAGCATTTTTGTAGCAACAGCTGTAACCATCATTGGAGGATTGAGAAGCTAGATCTAGAGCTTCTATCTTGTAGTTCTGAAGGAGGGATCAACCCTTCAAGATTAGATCTGATCTTGTGACATATTGCAGCCATCTATTTGTCATATCTAGCTTCAGATCTGTAATCCCAGCAGATTAAGGATCAAACCCTAGGAGGGTGATTTTCCAAAGTTGTAGATCTGGAAAATCCTTTATGGGTTATCTTGGTAACCCATCATATTGGCTAGATCTTGAATCTTGACATCATCACAGCTCATAAGCTCCCTAGATCTGCATTTTCCTTTGTAGTATGTACATGTCTATCAATAGCAGAAAGGACATTGTTGTATTTGTTCTATAAGCTCACCAGTTATGCAGTGCTAGTTGCAACACCATTGTAGGGTGATTCTAGGCCTTCTCTTGGGCTAGATCTACTCATTTTCTATACACTCTGTAACTGATTCATCTCCATATAATAAAATGGCTTAGCTTCTCTCTACATTCTGATGTTGTCTTGAGATTTATTTTTTACTTAGTTGCAGTTCTTATATTGTGTTTAAGTATTATTTCATTCTCCCTTTTGGGATATTACTGTGGTATCAGAGCATGATCATTGGCTCAACTTGTGGACACTTCATCTTTTGCATCAAAATAAGAAGCAGATAGATGAGATCTATCATGAAGGGGGATTTTTCCACTCATCTCTTTAGATCCAAGCAAGATCTCTCCAAGGAGGTCAATCAAATGAAGAGAGAAAGGCAATGGAAGGATCCAAGAATAAGATTTTATGAGGAAGGTCTAAGTACTTCCTATCAGTAGCAAAAAAAAACTGGAGAATCATAGATATCCTCATAGATCTACTATGCCCACTTTCTTTGAAGAAGGTGAGAGGTATAGAAATGAAGAAATAAGAGAACCTAAGACTCATGAGACTCTCAGTTTTTATCTTAAAGAGTACAAGGAACAGTCTAGATCTTTCAAAAAGAGTCTAAATCTCCAATAATTATTTGAACTCAGCGAAGAAAGAAGATCCTATAGCAGCACTAGAAGAAAGAGGCACAATAGATTTTATTTTCCTACATTTTATGGATCTTCCTCAAGCACTATTAAGGCTTCGAGGAAATATTTAGATAAATTTTTCATGCTACATTCTGTGGTTGAAAAAGAGGTTGTCCAAATTGCAGCACCTCATCTTGTAGGTGAAGCCAATCATTGGTGGTTTAGTCACATGGAGCATGAAAAGGTGACTAAATATTTAGATTTCTTTCACAAGTTGAGTAAGAAGTTTGATGTGAAGAAAATAGAGATTTTCCACAAAGAGACATTTCCTAAGAAGACAAAGGAGGATGTCAATCTAATCACTCTGTACAAGGATTCACTACATTCACCACCTACTGCAGAAGTACTTGCATCTATAGAAGAGACACTTGCAGCTTTGCAAGATAGTCTTGAGCTCTCAAAACATAGAGCCCATGCATGATTCAGGAGATGCATGAGGAAGAGGAGGAAGATTCCAGTGATGGTACATTGGTAGAAGAGCAACCATCTCTCTTACCAACAGTTGGAGACACCATTGTCCCGGTTGGAGGAAATATTATGTTCTGGCAAGAGGTCCCCACACATAAGTTGATCCAAGGTATGCATACACATTCATCACCTATTGTTTCAGTAGATATTATTGAAAATTATGGGGACATGCCATCAGGGCGAAAGCATAACCAAGGGTTAAAACAACATGTTGATTTGAAGCAAAAATCTATCACAGTGCAGAGGACCCTTAATCTAATCAAGGAGGAGATGAAAAACTATCCCAGTTTGTCATTGATGGACTACATTCAACCTCTTGAGTTGAAATTTGGAGTTTCATAAAATGGGATGAGAATAATCCTATGTACAATGACTGTTTATGAGATCGATATTGTGCCTTGCTTTGAGGCAACACATGTATTACGATGCAAATCTACAGCGCTGTCACTTAGTAGCAGTGATAATAAAAGTGCCTCATCATTCCTAGAGCATTATGAAGGTAGTTTCACTCATGAATTAATGGAGGGTAAGATGATGAATGGTAGACATCTTGGGATGAGAAATATTTTCTCGTTTCTTGATGACACTTTCTCAATGAGCATCTCATAGCTAAAACAGAGACTTCTACCTACAGCAGATTCAGAACCTTATTGGTTTTGGAAGGCCATGGATGAGATGAAGGTCTTATTAAGAGATCTCATGGGTGGTGCACTTCAAAATTTCATGGAGTGCAAGGTTCTTCAACAGTTTGTGGAGGATGGTATTCTACAAAGGGAGGATACCATGTTTATGCATAACATCATTTATCATCCACATTGGGATGAGTGGGTGAGAATGATAAGAAAGGAGCTGCAAGACCATTTACAAATATATGACATGAGCCAACAAGAAGCTTGGTTACATTGTTGACTCTTGGGTGAGTTTGGTTACTACCAAAAGGCTTCTATTTCTTTGATCCATGCCTTCAAAAACACTCATGTAATGAAGAAGGAGGCATGGTTACGCTGGTTGCTCTTACGTGAGTATGGTTACTTCCCAAAGGTTCATATTTTCTTGTCTCATGAATTTTGTAACAATGATAATTTACAGCAAAATAAGGCATGTACATCTTTGAAGTCCTTAAGGGATTTTGGCCATCACATGACATCTCCTATGTTTATGTGTTTTGTATTGTTTGTAATATGGCATAGTGCTCTCATGATGTATGATAATGGAGTTGAATTGTATTGGGCTGGGATGACATTATATATGTCCTTCCACATGTTGATGTTACTCCATGATTCACATGATGATGTGCAGGGGTAGCAAGACCTCTTGTTGCTTTGGTTTATTTTGGTGGAGTTTGGCTTGTCCATCTTACATGGAGAAGATGGAGGATGGCAACAAAAAGCCCTACTCCAGTGGTTAATATTGGGAGAATATGGTTTGACACTTTGGTCTACCCATATGTCTCTGTTTCTTATTTTTCATAATGTTGGAATGATGCTTGGAACCAACAAGGCCAACGGGGCTAGAGATGAGGGCATATCAATGCTCAATGTACTTCATGAAACATGGGATGAGGAGATGTATTGTGAGATGGAGATTTTCCTTTGTGAGAAGAACCACTTTATTTTATGTGTCTCATGTGTTGATGATGGTGTTGGACATCATATGGTTGTCACTTGGCACTTCATGGTAAGAGGAGGACATCTAACCATACAGTTGGAGGTCATTCTATGCATTTTTGAAAGACAACTTTGGAACCAACACATGCATGACACATCTCAACAAATGGAATAAGCTTCCTTATCTGGATGCCATTTGCAGGGAAATCGATGTTATGCATCTAATTTTACAGTTTCTTGAGGTCAAGCAACATTTTGCTAGGGAGGACTATAATATTCCCAATTTTTCACTGGATATTTGGAATATTAGAGTTCTTAATTTTCTTAATGAATTAAGTAAATAAGAGGGTGGAGGAAACCATAATCCTCAAGATAAATAAATATCCACTTTTTATGTGTGAATTTGGATTAATTAAGCATAGATCTACATAATGAGGTAGTGGAGCAACTACAAATGTGAATGGAATTGGAGATCATGTCTCATTAATGAGATAGATCATGGAGGTTGAAGCAGTCAACTAAGATCATGGAAGGCATCTAATGAAATATCATAGAACATTCATGATGAAGTGATGGAGGAAGTTGTGCAATTAATGCACACGTGATCGAGAGGGTGTACATTACACCTAGACATGATGGATGACTTGGAGAGACAACGCAGTCAAACATGGAGCATCATGTCCACATGTACAACGCAGTTTAGATGAGGACCAAGGCATGAGAAGTCTCAAAAACTATATAAAGGAGATGAAGGCAACAATGAAGGTAGGCTATTGATTATATATTTTGAGTTCTGTTTAGATCTGTAAGTGTCATGTGACATTCCATTGCTTTATCGGGCTGTTTAGAAAATATTGCAAGTGGTGTTTAGCATAGGGTGTTCCTATTCAGGAATCCCACCTCTTTAATTGAGTATCTCTTGAAAGAGTATTGTACTTCATTCTACATGAGGCATTGGTGCCACATATCTATTCCTACTTTCTACAGAACATCCATATTCAGAAATTGTATATTTCTGAAGATCAATTGAGAGGAGGAGGTTGTCCATCAATATTTCAGTTGAGGAACTAGTGTAGGATTATTCCTATCACCTTGGGCTTGAATATCAACATTCCCAATGCTTCATTTTAGATCTAGCATCAGGCCAAAATTTATTGACCTCCTAGTAGCAGTAATCCCTTCAGGAATTATGTTTTCCATTATTGCAGATCCAAAGGAGGAAGGAAGTTTCTAGCATTTTCGATAGTAATCCCGTGAGGGATCATCCCCTCACCTTGCCATCAGTATTTCCATTATTTTGGAGTGTATTTCAGCATTTTTCAGTAGGCATAGAGCCTCTCTTTCCCTTACAGCACAATTTTTATGAGCAGTTGTGTAGCAGTAGTTGTAATCATCACTGGAGGATTAAGAAGCTAGACCTAGAGCTTCTAGAAGGATAGATCAACCCTTCAAGCTTAGATCTAATCTTGTGACATATTTCAGCCATATATTTGTTAGATCTAGCTTTAGATCTGTAATCCTAATAGATTAAGGATCAAACCCTAGGAGGGTGATTTTCCAAAGTTGTAGATCTAGAAAATCCTTTCTGGGTTATCTTGGGAACCCATCATATTGGTTAGATCTTGAATCTTGGCATCATCAGAGCTCACAAGCTCCCTAGATATAAATTTTCCTTTGTAGCATTTACGTTTCTATCAGCAGTGAAAAGGACAACGTTGTATTGCTTCTGTAAGCTCACCAGTTACACAGTGCTAGTTGCAGCACCATTGTAGGGTGATTCTAGGCCTTCTCTTGTGCTAGATCTACTCATTTTTCTGTACATTGTGTAACTGATTCATCTCCATTTAGTAAAATGGCTCAGCTTCTCTATACATTTTGATGTTGTCTTGAGATTTATTATTTACTTAGTTGTGGTTCTTATATTGTGTTTAAGTATTACTGCATTCTTCATTTTGGGATATTACACCTTCTGTGTTATCTGTTTTAATTGTAGTGCATAAAATTGTCTGAAAGACATAGGTTTGGGTTTCCATCTATTACAATAGACTGTCCTAGCTCATTTGTGAAATTTTCTATTTTTTCTAAGCATTTTATTACTATTTTGGGTTGTTCCAGCAAATCCATATCGACGAATATGTCGTAGGATCCCAAAGGCAGAATATTCAAGTTCAGGTCTGTATGATACCCAATTAAGTTTACATGGTACTTATTTGACTTATGAGTTATCTTCCATTTTGTGCTTGCAGCTAATTGCACCAGCCAAGAGTGCTGAATTTTTTTGTCTGCAATTTACACTTTTCCACTTCTTGTGGGCTAATATAACTTAGACTAGCTCCTAGATAATTGAAATAGACACAAATTGTTCGGTAATGATACCTTCGATTTATATTATTGTTGATTAATGTTTAGTCTTCCGATATTCTAATGTTGCAATGATTTTTGGAATTATTCTAGCCACATCATTTACCATGGTTTCCTGATGTACTGCTTGAATGTTCTGAATGGCACGGGGGTTGTGTGGACAATCCCGTAGCAGGTGAGGTTATCCACATCCCTAGCATTTCCTTGGCTCTTTTTCTTTCCCTCTTGCATCCTTCTTGTTGTTCACTTCCATGGGCTTGGATCCGGTATGTGATTGGGCTAGCTTATTTTCCCCGCATTTATTAAATTTCTTTCTCTGGGATCCCTACCAAAATTATTCAGATAGGTTGGTTTGTGTCTTTTTGTGTTTGTTCTAGACTTCCCTTTTTCTTTATTCTGCCAAATTTTAAGGTCATCATTCCGACTCTTAAACTACTGATAGCATAATCGTGCCTTTTTTACAGCTTCATCCATAGTCTTTGGGTTGTCAAACTCAATTCTTTCTTTATATATCATGGGCAGACAATTTAGGAACCTTTGTACCTTCACTTTTTCTTGTCTTATATATGGTACATAAAGAAGTAATTTTTCAAATTTCGTCACAAATTCATCTATGGTGAGCTATCCCAATATTAGCTCATGGAATTCATTGGCACGGTCATCATAATACCTTTCACGAAGGTATCATGATTTGAACTTCTGCTAGAATTCTTCCCACGAGACTATCTTCTCATCCAACAAGTGTATGATTTTGGTATCTTCCCGCTAGAGTGTAGCTTTACCCTACAATTGGTAAACTTCCAGTCTTGCTTTCATATTACTTCCATACTCATATACCTAAAAATGATTAACCATATTTAGGAGCCAGGCTTCTACATCCTCTTCCCTTTCCCTGTCATAGGTAGGAGGTTTTATCTTGTGAAATTATCCCTACAACGCTTCTTCTTTTTCTTAGACTTGAAGTCTACCTTTATAGAATCTTCTTCACTCTCAGACTTTTCTGATTCTTTTTAAACCTCTTTTCGTTTCATTTTTTCCTATCGCCCCTCGTGTTAAATGGATCTAGAGGTTAATTACCTTATCAATAACTCTTGTACATTGCTATTTTGCAACAGACGTTCATTACTAGTTCGTAGCTGAACTAGTTCCTGTTGAAAATTCCTGATCATTCCCAATATCTGGGAATTTGAATCTAGAGAAGTATCCCCCTTGCCTAATTCCACATACCACTCTTCCGTGTGTGACATAACTTTTGTTGTAAAGTTTGTTTGCACCTTTTATCTGATACACAATCAATCATTAACATAATCATTCTATAAAACATCTTTTGCACAATAAATTTAATAGTAAAATTAAAATTACAGGGAACATAATTCTTTAAGAATTGAGGATCCATACTAGGCCCAGTGCTTAACTTGGGCTCTGATACCACTTGTAACGTAGACAATTTTTTTTTTCTATAGTTATTTATTCCCCTCCATCATATACTTATTCTTCTCCACCTTGTTCTTATGTAGTCTATGTTATTATCAATATGTTTGCCCACCATGGGAATCTTTATGAAACCAATTTCACTTGCATAACTATCCCAACTATCGAATATAGGATCTTCAAGGTTAATGATCATAATGTTAAGGGTGGACGTTCCAAGATATTTATAATAATTTTAAGGTGGACCTTCGAGATTAAGAATAATACTTGGTTGGCACCTTTCTTACCTTAGTTAGGAATGGCCTAAATTTGTATGCAATGTATATGTTAGTTTAAGTTTAATTTATATAATCTGACGCCCTCTTAACTATAGACCAACCTTATATTTCTTCATATCTCCACCCTTAATTTTTTTTTGCAATACTCCACCTTGCAGTACCATCCACTCATGGATTTCCAATGACACATTACCCATGTGATATGATGTGCATTCGCGTGCTCCCTTTGATATTGAGGCAAGGTCTTTTTTTATGGTGGAGATATCCTTGGAGGTTGATCGACGGTTCAGATGACACGTTCCAAACCCTAACGTGTTAAATTTCTATTTTCTTGTCATTTGGTTCATTTGGAAGGCTATGGTTTTTGGATCCAAAGGGCAGAGGCTGCTAAATTCGTTCTGGGTCTGCACATCCCTGCAACCATATACTTTAACCCTTCAGCCTTACATCCAGACTAGATTTCATGCATTATCCCTCATGGTTTCCATGGCAATAGAGACTTACAGGTAACCCTTTGATTTTCTAGCGTTCTGCCCTTAGTTTGGTATGTTATATATGGTTTGAGTTTAGTCTTGAATTCGCTCATGAGGTGTTGTGTTAATTTGCAGGATCCAAATTCTAAGATTTCCTAGACATCGATTTTTCTAACCATCACTAAATAGAACTTAGATTTTCCAAAGTAAGGAGTTACTCTGCGGCTTACACCAATTTTTTTGTGTTTTATTTTTATTTTTACTATATTTATCACGTTAAATTATTCTTGTGAATCTTAGGTAGGAGTTCAGCATTACTAAACACAGAGATTTAGTGGAAATAATACTTCATTTCATTAATATCAAAAAAAATATATGCTTATAGACATAATGGAAATAAACTATCTAGGGCGCTGGTAGCTTATCTCTGAGAAGAGATGTGGCGGCTACAAGCCTTTGAACTGTGTTAAAATGAGGCTAGAGAGCCTATTTATTATTGAGAGATAATGGAAAACTCTAAACATCCAAAAACGTAACCGTAGGAGAGGAAGCACCAAAACTATGGGCACCGTTTGGGTAAATTGGTGTTTCAACTTCCCGGGGACATAACTTTGGCATACGATCTCCATTTGACGCTCACCATACCTTGTTAGAAAGATCTATCCGAGGAGTACAAATATTAGTGTGAGAAACATTCGTCCATGTACCCATGTTTCTCCCAGTTTTCCCAAAAAACTTCGTTTAGGGCCTCAAAATGACTCTAGAAGTTCAGGACCCAAAAAACTACTAGAAATAGTAATTTATGTTGAAATTAAAACACTGAAAGAAATGATGGTGGAATTTCAAATGGAATAGGTGGGTGGCCACCAATATCCACCTGGATCATTACAGCCCCAAAACGGCTTCGGAAGTTTAGGACCCAAAAACCTGCTAAAAATAGTAAGCTGTGCGGAAAGGGAAAAACTAAAAGAACTGATTGTGGGGGTCCAAATGGAATAGGTGGGTGTCAAAAAATATCCACCTAGGCCATTTCTCACCCCTTAGGAAGAAATGTTCCACATTGCATTGAGATCCTCCGTGAGATGAGGCAAATTCTGTTGAACTAGGTATTAGATTTGTCAAATATGTCATGGACCTATGGGAGGACATACTGGATGCGTTCAGTAAATTTGGTTTCCTTATCAGCCTCAGACAGTACATTTGTGGATTATGTCTATGTAGTCACATGAGTTGTGAAACCAGCTCCAAAAATAGAAGAAAAAAAATATCAATTCCTTAGAAAAAAGCCACTTCGAGGGGGCAACCTCCATAACATTACATGAATGAAAATTTCTTGGATGATACAAATGACAAAACCTCCTATCTATATATAGGAGTCCATGGGGCCACAATGTAATCCTAGTCGACCTAACAATAATAATGTAAGGGCACAATAATAACAATATGGGGGTTACAGGGGTACAACAATAACAATAAGGGGGTTAAACTAACAAAAATAAGGGACTATACTAGTAATATAAGGACCTAACATGCTCCTCTCCTTCAAAAAGTGTTGTCCTCAATGCTTGAGTAGCTTCGGGAGATTCTGTATAAAATTCTCATCCACCCATGTAGAATCTTCAGAGCGTAAGTTCTTCCATTTGATGAGATACTCTGAAATTGATCGATTTCGTAGCTGTCGAGTTCTTGTTTCTGTGAATGCTTCAGGTTCCAATATGTTTTTTCCTTCCTCATCAAGTTTTGGCAATATTGTTTGAACTGGAATTTTGTCCCCTATAACCTTTTTTAAGCATGAAACATGGAAAACTGGATGCACTCGTAAAGAAGTAGGAAGCTGCAATTTGTATGCCATAGTACCAATCTTTTGCAACACCTTGTAAGGACCATAGTACTTTGGCGATAATTTATTATCCTTCTAGCTTTCTTAAGGGACATTTATTTGTATGGTTGTAGCCTTAAAAATACCCAGTCTCCCACATCAAAACTTTTCTCACTACGATGTTGATCTGCTTATTGTTTCATTCGATTTTGTGCCAAATTTAGGTTATCCTTTAAGAGTTGGAGAACTTCTTGTTGATGCTCAATGTGATCCTCCACTGCTTGAACCCTAGAATTTTCCCTTAAATAAGATGTGATGGATGGTGGATGATATCCATAAAGTTCCATAAATAGCGTCATTTTTGCTGCAGTATGGAAGGAAGTGTTATACCACCATTCAAGGAGAGGTAACCACTTGACTCATTTTTCTTGCTTATCAAATACAAAACAATGAAGATATCCTTCCAAAATTTTATTCACTATCGCTGTTTGACCATCGGATTGAGGATGATAAGATGAGCAATGAGCTAGTTGAGTACCCAAACAAGAAAATAGTTCCATCCAAAAATTTCCTGTAAAAATGGGATCTATGTCACTTACAATAATCTTCGGGTTTCCATGTAGCTTTTGAATTGTTTCCATAAATGCAGTAGCAATTGTACTTGCTTTAAATGGATGAGATAATGCACAAAAGTGTGCATACTTGGTAAGTCTATCAACTACCACCATGATGACAATCCTTTCTTCGGACTTAGGTAAACCTGTGATAAAATCCATTGAAATCTCCTCCCAACGTTGACTTGGAGTTGATAAAGGTTGTAGAAGACTCAGGATCTTAATTGTTTCAACTTTATTTTTTTGGCAAACCAAACATTTCGCCACAAACTTTTGAATATCAGATTTAAGGCCATCACAAAAAAATTCTTTCTTCACCTTGTGGTAAGTTTTTAAAAATCCCGAGTGTCCTCCTAAAGGAGAAGTGTGCAATTCCAGAAGAATATTTTGTTTTAGTTGGGAATTCTTGCAAATATATAAGTGATATTTGTACCATAAGAAATCATTTTTCCAACTAAATGTATCATATGTACTAGGATCTTGCTGCAACTTTTGAATGAGTGTCCAAACTTCTTTTTCCTTCTTCCATTCATCCCTTGCTTTGGTTATCCAATCTGGTTGGATAATAGAAATGGCACAAAGAAATTCTTCCACCTCTTCATCCTTTCTTGAGAGTGCATCTGCAACAACATTTAGCTTCCCTTTTTTGTAGATGATTTCAAAGTCATAACCCAACATCTTTGTGACCCATTTTTGCTGCTCTTCTGAAGATAGTATTTGTTCCAAAAAGTGTTTACGACTATCATGATCAGTTTTTACCTTGAAGTATCTTCTCATTAGGTAAGGTCTCCATTTCTTTAGTGCATGTAGTATTGCCAAAATTTCCTTCTCATAAATAGCCTTTGGTAAACACTTTCCTTTGATTGAATGACTTTAAAAAGAAATGGGTCCTCTTTCTTGCATTAAAACAAAACCAATTCCATTTCCTGAGGCATCACATTCCACAATAAAGGTTTTTGTGAAGTCTCGCGTAGCTAAGAATGGTGCTAGGCACATTTCCTCTGTAAGATGTTCAAACGCCTTAGTTGCTTTAGGAGTCCATGAAAATGCATCTTTCTTCAATAATGTTGTTAGAGGTGTTGCTATTATCCCATAATTCTTAACAAACATGTGATAATACCCTGTTAACTCGAGAAATCCGTGCAAGTGCTTTATGGTTGTGGGGAATTTCCATTCCTTAATGGCTTTAATTTTGTTAGGGTCTACCTTAACACCCTCGTGAGATACAATATGACCCATATATTCCACCTATTGTACTCCAAAGAAACATTTGGATGTTTTTGCATATAATTGTTTCTCCTGCAATAGTTTGAGCACCCTGTCAACATGTTCAACATGATCCTTCCAAGACCTGCTATAGATTAGTATATCATCAAAAAATACTAGCACAAATTTTCTAGGGAAGGGTTTGAAAATGGAATTCATCAACCCTTGAAATGTAGAAGGTGCATTGGTAAGGCCAAAAGGCATGACCAAAAATTCATAATGACCCTCATGAGTTCGAAATACTATTTTTGGAATATCTTCAGTCTTCATTCTAATTTGATGATATCCTGAATGAAGATCCAACTTGGTAAAATAAATTGCTCCATGTAATTCATCCAATAATTCATCAATCATGGGAATGGGAAATTTATCTTTAATATTGAGCTTATTGAGCTCCATATAATTCGGACACATGCGCCATGATCCATCCTTCTTGTGCACCAATACTACTGGAGTAGAGAAAGAACTTTGAGTAGGTTGAATTATACCAGCCTCTAACATTTCTCCAATCATACATTCAATTTCACTCTTTTGGACATAAGGATATATGTAAGGCCAGATGTTTGGAGGAACACTTCCTAGAATCAAATTAATAGCATGATCATGATAAAAAATATGTGGGGCTCCTTTGGGAGTATCAAACACCTTGGAATGATTTTCCAAGACTCGTTGGATATCTAGAGAAATAGATGATTTTGATGTTGGAACTTGTAGTGATCATAATTGTGCAATTACACCTCGTTTTTCTTTCTTCAGAATCTTTGTCATGACATTAGAGATTATTATATTTCCTGGCTTCCCTATGATACCCCGTAATTCAATTTCCTTTCCTTCCGAAAAAAAATTCAAGAAAAGTTCTTGAAAATTAAAAGCTACTATCCCCAAAGATTGTAACCATTGCACTCCTAGTAAAACATCAACACCTCCCATTGGGATGGAAAGCATTGGACTATTCAATACATATTCCCCCATGGATAGCTTAATATTATGGCATTTTCCAGAGCAATTTATAGTTCCTCCATTTGCAACCATCGCTTGACATTTTGGTGTTGGGTATAGGAAGCAATTCAATTCCTTGGCCACCTTACAATGAATAAAATTATGGGTACTACCTGAATCAATCAACACTATTACCTTTTTCTTCTTGATATGTCCTTCTATATTGAGAGTTTGAGGAGTGATAATTCTTTCCAATGCATTACATGATATGGTCGGACTCATTTCTTCTTCTTCTAGGGTTTCTTCCTGGTGTATATCCTCTTCTTTTGAAGGTTCTTATTCATTTTCTTCCTCCTCTTCACAATCTATGTAAAATAATTTCGTTTCAGCACACTTATGACCTTTAGTGTATTTTCTATCACAACTGTAGCAAAGCCCTTTTGCTCCTTTTTCTTCCAATTTCTATGGTTTCTACCTTGTAGGTTGTTGAAGTCTAGGAGTAGCAACACTTCCATCTTTATAGATGTGAGTGGTAGGCTTCCTTGTCGCCATAATCTTACATTCAATTTTTCTTGCCAACCTGAATGCCTTCTCTAATGAATCTAGTTCCCAAACGCGAACTTCATGTTGGATGTCATCCTTTAAAGTCCCTATGAAGACATCAATCATGTGTTCCTCTGGAATATCAATTACCCTTATATTCAATTTTTGGAAGTCATCAATGTGCTCCGCCACTAAACCCTTTTGTTTGATATTTATCAATTAGCTAAAGAAGGTGTTGCTCTTTGTATCCTCATAATGTGCTATCATTTCCTCCATAAAAATTGACCAAGCGAAAATATTTTTATGGGAGCAAAACCATCGATACCATACAAATGTATTTTTTTCTAAATGTAAAGTTGCAATGCATACCTTTTGTGTGTTTTGCACATTATTGAGATTAAAATATTGCTCCATCTGTAGTATCCATGTTACGGTATCCTTGCCATCAAACTTCCTCATATCCATCTTTGGAATATGGTGGTTCTTCCATGCAACCTTAGAGTTTATGAAATCACGATTAACATATTTTTGTTCTCATAATGAGTTTCCTCTACTATATTTTCGCCATTAGGAAACATTTCTTGTATGAACTTTTCCAAACCTTCGATGTCTACTTTTAGATCATTATTCATGTTTTCCATGTTGCCTTTGATTTTTTTAATGATCTTAGCTTCCATGTCATACATCTTAGCTTCCATGCCCACTTCCATGCCATCCATCTTAGCTTCCATATCATTCATCTTAACTTCCACGCCTTTCTTCAAACCATCCATCTTAGTTTCCATGTCTTTCTTCAAAACTTCCATTTCATTTTTTGTTGCTCTTTGTGATAGCGAAAGTTGGTGCACTTGCTCTTGTAATTTTGATATCTAATGTTGTGTTTCTTCATCTTCATTAGTCATAGTGGATCCTTCTGAAAGCTTAGTGGGTGATGAATTATTTTTGGGGGAATTTTAGAACCCAATACTGATATCTATTCTTCAATATTCCCTTGGAATAAATTCAAACTATTTTTTTTCAAACGAGACTTATGTGATTCGAAAAAAATACACACCTTTTTCTTGCTTTTGAGGAGCTCGATATTGAAACTGAATTATCTCTATGATTTCATAAATTCAATATCTGAAATTCAGCCCTAAATTATTCCTCTAAATCCTCTTTTGAATGCCACAGGTTTGACTTGATTTGGATTTTTCAAGACAAAGTTATGCCCAATCTCCCACAATGACCTAATTATGGACTAGTTCAGTAGAGCGAACTTGTACAACTTGCCACGTGTCACTGTTTCCTCCTTTGGCTCTGAAATTGATAGACATAAAACTACAGTCTATGTAATTTTGGCCACCTTTTACAGCATTCCAATCCGATCCTTAGAGAGAGAGCTCTAAAGTGTTTCCCACGATCACCTCTTTGAGATGAATTTCAGAAGCTTGAAAAAGCCTTTACTTCCACAGACCATATCTTTGCAAATATTGCGAACCAAGATCTAAAATTTTGGGAAGATATTCGTCAGGATTTCATCTTCGTTCTCTAAAAATCTCAGCTTCTGAACCTTGGTAGAAATAACGTTATAGCGACAATGCCACGATGACCTGTTTAGGTTAAATTCAGGAGCTTGCAAAATGACCTAACTTCCACGGATCATATCTCTGAAAATATTTCGAACCAAGCTCTAAAATTTTGCAATGATGTTCCTCAGTATTTTGGCTTCACACTCTAAAAATTTCAGCTTCTGAAACTTCATAGAAAAAAATTTATAGCAGAAATTCCATGATGAACTCTTTGGAGCAACGAAACCCTAGAATCCCAAAGCTCTGATACCAAATGTTGTGAAACAAACTCCAAAAATAGAAGAAAAGAGATATCAATGCCTTAGAAACATGCCACTTCGAGGGGAAAACCTCCAATACATTAAATGAATGAAAAATTCTTGGATGATACAAATGAAAAAACCTCATCTCTATATATAGGAGTCCATGGGGCCACAGTGTAATCCTAGCCGACCTAACAATAATAATGTAAGGGCACAATAATAACAATATGGGGGTTACAAGGGTACAACAATAACAATAAGGGGGTTAAACTAACAACAATAAGGGACTATACTAGTAATATAAGGACCTAACAACATAAGGTATGGCAACATCAGGCAGCGCTGCATCGAGGGTCTAATCAATGGAGTGCTTGTCCTTACAGTGTAGAGGAACCTCTCTGAGTGAGTAAGAAATTGTTGAAGGATCTGAGCAAAGTTATCCATCATCGCGCTCCTTTGTTTCTTGAGGGCCTCCTCAAGAAATATTTTGATAGGATCTTCTACTCCCTCGTCTTTCTTTTCTTCCTCCATGGGAGGTCATCGAGGTTTACGAGGTTGATCTTGCAAGGGTTCAACTAGATCCAGCCCTAACTCCTTATACCCTGACCGTGTTGGGGACACGCAAATAAAAATAGAGAAAGAAAGACCACTCTTATACCATTGAATCATATTTATGAAGGAATGAAATAAAATATAGAAATAGACATAAACACAAAGATTAAGTGGAAATAATACTTCATTTAATTAATATCAAATAACAAAAATATGCTTACAGACATAATGGAAATAAACTAGTTAGGGCATTGGTAGCTTATCTTTGAGAAGAGATGTGGAGGCTACAGGCCTATAAACTGTGTTATAATGAGGCTCGAGGGACTATTTATTATTTAGAAACAATGGAAAACTCTAAACGTCCAAAAACCTAACCCTAGGAGATGAAGCGCCAAAACTGTGGGCCTCGTCTGGGTAAATTGGTGTTTCAACTTCCTGGGGACGTAGATTTCGCATACGATATTCGTTTGATGTGCACCATACCTCGTTAGAAAGATATATTAGAGGAGTAAAACTTTTTTTGAGAGAAACATCAATCAAAGCTCGTGTTTCTCCCAGTTTTTGGAAGTTCGGGACCAAAAAACCTGCTAAAAATAGTAACTTGTGTTGAAAGGGAAAAACTGAAAGAACTGATGGTAGGGGTCCAAATGGAATAGGTGGGTGACCACCAATATCCACTTGGATCATTCCTCCCCCCTTAGGAACCAATGGTCCCCATTGCATTTACATCCTCCGTTAGATGAGGCACATTCTGTTGAACAAGGTATTAGATTTGTCAAAGATGTCATGGACTTGTGGGTAGACATGCTGGATGCATTTAGTAAATTTGGTTTCCTTATCAGCCTCAAATAGTACATGTGTGTATTTTTTCTATGTACTCACATGAGGTATGGAAACATCAGGTGGCGGTGAGTCAGGGGTCAAATCAATGGATTGCTTGTCCTAATAGTGTAGAGGTACCTCTATGATTGAGAAGAAAATGTCCTCGTATTCCTCCAGGACTTTGTCCATCTGCTACAGACATGCAAGGGAGCCTTTTTTCTAGGTTTTGGCCACAATATTATTCTTCCACTATAAGCGAGTTGTAAAGAAAATAAATTTCCTAGTTTGGGAAACAATCTTACTGCGTTGTTTTGTAGTAGTCAAAGAGATGACGGGAGGTGGTACTACCTCCGGTATCTTGTAAAATTTATTTCCAAAAGTAATAATAACATCACGAGGCCTAGACTCATACGTATCATATCGCCTCCACAAGTATGGTTGGCCCAATAATACATTAGACACATCAAGAGGAGAAACATCATAAAGTACCTCATCTGTGAATGGCTTGATGCTGTATGGAAGGAAGCATTGTTCATGAATGGGGAGATATCTTCCTTCGTAAAGCCACCCAATGTTATATGGTTGCGAGTGTGATATGACCAGTAGGCAGAGCTGCTTCATGACCTCTGCTGAAATCGGGTTCTTTTTTCTTCCACTATCGATAATGAATTGTAGTGGAGAACCCTTCACCCAGATCTGCGAATGGAAGATGCGCTCCCCTTATTTGGATCCTCGGTATCCTCCCCCTGGTGGTGGAAATAATGGCACTGGGATCTACATCAATGATATGATTTCCTTTGTCACTACCTTTGTATAGTTCTTACTAAGGATCGGAACATGCATCTGATTCAGGTGCCTTTAGTTTGGCCACCAACGACAGTTTGGTCTGACACTTGTTTGTGTTGTGATTGGGGCTGTTATGAAATTCACACAACTTCCCCATTTCCTTTGGATATGTGGTGTTGTTCTCAGTTGCCCCACTTTGGTCTTGTCCCTTGTTTTGTGGTTTGGGGGCGCCTTTCCCTGGCTTCGGATTTGCGGATCCCAAGTCTTGCTTCTTCTGTTTAAATTTCTACTCGATCTTGGCAGCATAGCGATATTCTGTTTCAAGCGATGTAATGTCAAGGAACTCCATTTCCTCCTAAATATATATCTGCAGATAGTTTCGGTACTTGAGCACCAAATGTATCTCTAAATCTTTAATACCCAAATTTGTGCGTAGGGTATGGAACAAATTCATCAGTACATGCACATCTTGATCCCTTTGATACTGTAGTGTGGTTCATTGGATGTACTTCTATTCATAGCTCCCCATGGGGTACTATTATTCCTTGATGTCGTCTCGGAACGAATTCCAAGTGGGTGCGGCCGAGAACAGAGAGGGTTCCCCCTTGTACATGACATGGGGGCTGAATTTGAGGAGTGCAAAAATAATCTTTTCTCGGTCGGAGAAATCATTGACTGAGAAATAACCTTCTAGCAAATTAAACCATCTATCGGTGATGTCTGTATCTATCTGTCCTTCAAATACAAGAATTTCAAAGTTTACTTGTACCTTGAAGGGAGTGGCACCTCCAGAGTGGTTGCTAGATGCAGATGCATCATAGGTCGGCAGTCGTTGAAGGATTTGAGAAAATTTATCCATCATCATGTTCCTTTGTTTCTCGATGGCCTCCTCAAGAAATATTTTGATAGGATCTCCTACTCCCTCGTCTTTCTTTTCTTATGCCATGGGAGGTCATCGAGGTTTGCAAGGTTGATCTTGCAAGGGTTCAACCAAACCGAGCCCTAACTCATACCCTGACTGCATTGGGGACATGAAAAGAAAAACATAGAAAGAGTAGACGGATCTGATACCATTGATCCGGATTTATATAGGAATGAAATAAAATACAAAAATAGACATAAACACAAAGATGCAGTGGAAATAAAAATTCATTTCATTAATATCAAATAACAAAAATATGCTTACAGCCATAATGAAAATAAATTGTTAAGGCACTGGTAGCTTATCTCTGAGAAGAGATGTGGTGGCTACATGCCTCTGAACTTTGTTACAATGAGGCTTGAGGGCCTATTTATTATTGAGAAACAATGGAAAACTCTAAACATCCACAAACCTAACTCTAGGAGATGAAGCGCCAAAACTATGGGCCTTGTTTTGGTAAATTAGTGTTTCAACTTCTTGAGGACATAACTTTGGCATACGATCTCCATTTGACGTACACCATACCTCGTTATAAATATCTATCTGAGTACACCTTTTGGTGTGAGAAAAATCGATCCATGGACCCTTGATGCTCTTGATTTTTCCAAAAAACATTGTCTAGGGCCTCAAAACGACTCCAGAAGTTTAGGACTCGAAAAAATGTTAAAAATAGTAAGTTGTGTTGAAACTGGAACACTGAAAGAAATTATGGTGGCATTTCAAATGGAATAGGTGGGTGGGCAACAATATCCACCTGGATCATTACAGCCCCAAAATGGCTTCGGAAGTTCAAGACCCAAAAACCTGTGAAAAATAGTAAGTTGTGTTGAAAGGGAAAAACTAAAAGAATCGATGATGGGGGTCCAAATGGTATAGGTGGGTGGCCACCAATATCCACTTGGATCATTCCTCCCCCCTTAGGAAGCAATTGTCCCCATTGCATTGAGATCCTCCATGAGATGAGATAAATTTTGTTGAATTGGGTGTTAGATTTGTCAAAGATGTCATGGACTTGCGAGTGGACATGCTAGATGCATTCAGTAAATTTGGTTTCCTTATCAATCTCAGATAGTAAATGTGTGGCTTTTAATTGTGTACTCTCATGAGGTATGGCAACATCAGGCGGTAGTGCGTTGGGGGTTAGACCAATGGAGTGCTTGTCTTGACTGTATAGAGGAACCTTTATGAGTCAGGAGAAAATGTCCTTGTATTCCTCCATGACTTTGTCCATTTACTGTAGCCCTGCAGGGGAGCCTTGTTTCGTGTTTGTGGCCACAATATTCTTCTTTCCCTGTGAGCTAGTTGTAAGGGAAATAAATTTCTTGGTTTGGGAAACAATCTTACTGCGTTGTTTTGCAGTAGTCAAAGAGATGACAAAAGGAAGTACTACCTCCAGTATCCTGTACAAGTTATTTCCCGAAGTAATAAAAATAGCACGAGGCCTAGACTCATACACAACATTTCACCTCCACAAGTATGGTTGGCCCAACAATACATCAGCCACATCAAGAGGAGAAACATCACATAGTACCTCATCTATGAATGGCTTGATGTTGTATGGAAGCAGGCACTCCTAGCGGATGTAGAGATCTCTTCCTTCGTGAAGCCACCTAATGGTATTTGGCTGCAAGTGTGCTATGGTCGATAGGCCGAGCCACATCACAACCTCTGCTGAGATGAGGTTCTTTTGGCTTCTGCTATCAACAAGGAATTGTAGTGGAGAACCCTTCACCCACATCTGCGAATGGAAGAAGCACTCCCCCTCCTTTGGATCCTCAGTGTCCTTCCCCTAGAGCTTGGTGGTGGCAAAAATGGCACTGGGATCCGCATCAATGATCTACTTCCCTTTGTAATTTCCTTTGTCTAGTTCTGGCTCACGATCAGAACCTGCATCTTATTTAGGTGCCTTTAGTTCGGCCACCAATGACTGTTTGGCCCAACACTTGTTTGTGCTATGAGTAGGGCTGTTATGAAATTCAGACAACTTCTCCATGTCCTTCTTTGGATTTGTGGTTTTTTTCCGATTTCCCCCACTTTGGACTTGCCCCTTGTTCTATGGTTCGGGGGCGCCTTTCCTTAGCTTCGGATTCGCGAATCCAAAGTCTCACTTCTTCTGCTTAAATTTATGCTTGATCTTGGCAACATCGCAATATGTCGTGCCTAGCGATGTAATGTCGAAGAATTCCATTTCCTCCTGAAAGTATCTGTACAGATAGTTTTGATACTTGAGTACCAAAAGTCTCTCTGAATATTTAATACCCAACTTTGTGTGCAAGGTATGGAACAAATTTTCCAGTTCGTACACATCTTGATCCCTTTGCTGCCGCAGCGTGGTCCATTGGATGTATTTGTCCTCATAACTCCCCATGGGGCAATATTGTTCCTTGATGTTGTCTTGGAGCAAATTCCAAGTGGTTACGGCCGAGAAAAGAGAGGGTTCCCCCTCATCCTTTTTCTCACAGTACATTTTCCACCAGTCCTTGACATGGGGGGCAGCATTGAAGAGTGTAAAAATAATCTTCTCTTGGTTGTAGAAATCATAGATTGAGAAATACCCTTCTATAAAATTCAACCATCTATCGATGTCGTCTACATCTATTTTCCCTTCAAATACAATAATGTTAAGGTTTACCTATACCTTAAAGGGAGTGGTGCCTCCAGAGTGGTTTTTGGATGTAGATGCATCATAGGTGGGCACCCATTGAAGGATCTGAGCAAAGTTATCCATCATCGCGTTCCTTTGTTTCTTGAGGGCATCCTTGAGAAATATTTTGATAGGATATCTTGCTCCCTCGTCTTTCTTTTCTTCTGCCATGGGAGGTCATCGAGGTTTGCGAGGCTGATCTTGCAAGGGTTCAACCAGATCAAGCCCTAACTTGTTATACCTTGACCGTGTTGGGGACATGCAAAGAAAAACAGAGAAAGACTAGACCACTCTAATACCATTGATCTAGATTTCTGTAGGAATGCAATAAAATACAAAAATAGACATAATCACAAAGATGCAATGGAAATAATACTTCATTTCATTAATATCAAATAACAGAAATATGCTTACAGACATAATGGAAATAAACTAGCTAGGGCGCTGGTAGCTTATCTCTAAGAAGAGATGTGGTAGGTGTAGGCCTCTGAACTGTGTTACAATGAGGCTCAAGGGCCTATTTATTACTGAGAAACAATGGAAAATTATAAACATTCAAAAACATAACTCTAGGAGATGAAGCACCAAAACTATGGGCCCTGTTTGGGTAAATTGGTGTTTCAACGTCCTAAGGACGTAACTTTGGCATACGATCTTTGTTTGAAGCGCACCATACCTCGTTAGAAAGATATATCCGAGGAGTAAAACTTTTGGTGTGACCAACATGTGTTAATGGCCCCATGTTTCTCCCGACTTTCCAAAAAAACATCGTTTAGGGCCTCAAAACGGTTCCGGAAGTTTAGGACCCGAAAAAATGCTAAAAATAGTATGTTGTCCTGAAACTGAAACACTGATAGAACTGATGGGGGCATTTCAAATAGAATAGGTGGGTGGCCAACAATATCCACCTGGATCATTACGGCCCCAAAACTGCTTCGAAAGTTCAGGACCCAAAAACCTGCTAAAAATAGTAAGTTGTGTTGAAAGGGAAAAACTGAAAGAACTGATGGTGCGGGTCCAAATGGAACAGGTGGGTGGCAACCAATAGCCACCTGGGTCATTCCTCCCCCATTATGAAGCATTGGTCCCCATTTCATTGAGATCCTTCATGAGATGAGGCAAATTCTGTTGAACTGGGTATTAGATTTGTCGAAGATGTCATGGACCTCTAGGCGGACATAAAAGGTATTTTTTTTTTAAATTTATAATTCTTATATTAATGATTTTCTTTTATAAAAATATAATAAAGGTAAACAAATAAATCTTAAGCCTTTATTGTCTTTTTTACCCATCTTCTTCATCATCTCAATTTTCTGATTGTTAAGATATATATTTACAAATTCATCATCATCCTCTTAAACAACATTTGCTATTATTTTATCTTTAACTTTTCTATTTCTTAAATTGATAATTTTCAAACAATTAGAACAGAATAGAAATATTTTATGATGTTAATCAACATTATATATATATATATATATATATATATATATTAAAAATAAAGTTAATCATTGTCTTTTTTATTTCTTAAATTGATAATTTTCAAAGATGGAATAGAAGGATTTTAGGATGTTAATCAACATTATGATTAAATAAATATAAAACTAGCAATTGCACCATATCTTGCAAAGGAAACGATGTAAAGCAGTAACATAAAAAAGAGTGGTATAGAGGAAAAAATATGTGATATGTTATGTGATTTAATTGAATATTTAACTTATAAATATGAATTATTTTATTTAAAATAAATTATAGATTTGGATAATTGTTTGGATAAAAAATTTGGTTTTTTTATAACCTACACAAGCTCTTCCTTTCATAGTGATGTCATGGAAGACGTATAAAATGGAACAAATTTTCCTAGAAATAAACTTGACTAGAAATACTCTTTCAAAGGAACAAAAGAATGAAAAAAATAAGAAGCTTACCACCACTGGTTCCTTGCGGAAGATGTCTAATAGGGTAATTTTCAATAATATGCACATGTATAACTACCAACGTGAGAAACACTAAGGACATCTTATTGGTAGATTAATTCATTATACAACCACATCACATCTCTTTCATACAATAGTTTCTTCTAGATATCGAAACCCACATTAAGACATTGTTCTTCGAAGATTCTCATAGTAACATGGATGCTTTTCTACGACCTTGAGTTTGAATTGCTTTACAATGGTTACTATTTATTATTACTGTCAGTCCACTAACTTTGATGCTCCTGCTCATATCATCATCATCACGAAGAACTCACCCTTGTAGACACCATCCGTGTAAGAACTTTTGTGGACAGATTTATGGCTACGACTTCATCATTTGCTGTAATCTTCCACTATATAAGATCTGCAAGCCCCTGGACTCTCATCTCTCGTGGGGAACACAATTATTCTGATTTATATTCACCAGAGTGGGCATGGGACTTGGCATGTTCTTCTGAAGCATGCTCTAAAGATCTCAAGTATCTATCGAACGTAACCGGCAATGACTCTGTAAATATGGAAACATATATACAATTGGTATACATTTGTATATATTTATATGTTCATAATGCAGGTAGAGGAGGAGTTTTCTTTTGCGTTGGAAAAAATATTTGAGACTCGAATATCAAATGAGACACAGGAAAAAGAGGGTACAAGTCACATGTGATTCTAGGAAACAGGTAACAAACAATTTTATTTTTTGATGAATGTCAATGTTAGGCTTTACAATTCAAAGATGGTAAAAATGACAAATTCATTAAAATTGAAATTTCTGTGGGGTTGTGGCATGGTTGATTAATGAGAGTTACGAAATTTTCTCTATTTTTTTCCGTGTGGATGATGAATCCTCTTATTAGAATTCTAAGTGTTTTTTTTACTTTTAAGGCTTACACATGTAGATGGTTCAACAAGATATCAAGAATATTTGGAGCACCCATTTTGAATAAATTCTTTTAAAGATGAGATTCAATCGATCTATTCTTATAAAATATCAGAATCTCAATGCCCTCATGAAGCATGAAGCATACTACAAAAGGCGAAAATGCAATACTTCAACAAAAGCTCAGTGTTTGTTAAAAATGGGACTCCATTAGCTCTGAGGAATTAAACGATGCAGGTGGGCATTACAGAGGAAGTTGATATGTATTATAGCAGCAATGCATCAGGGATATAACCTTATGTTTCATCTATTTACAACCAATAAAGTCCAAAAAAAAATGCAGGATTTGTAATTAAGATTATTTAAACAAGTTAGTAACTAAAAAAGAAAAAAATATGTTTTATAAGAAGAACCATGAATGTTAGTAAAGAGAAATGCATTCTCGAAACACATGTCAGGCCTTACACGATACCCAGGTCATACAGTAATGAAATTACATAATCAAATAGCCTTAATAATCATATCACATTGTCCATGTAACGGGAATGACGAGTTCATTCATAAAAGAACCACATGCCCTTACCGCTTCTCCAACCATAGTTGAAATGCCAGAGAGTTGTTCTAGTTCATCGAAATTCCAGAGAGTGGTTCCAGTTAATTGTGACACAGATTCAATACAATATGTACCTGTCGTGTTGTAAAAAAAACACATTATTTCCAAAATACAACAAAAAAATCCAGAAAACTAAAGGCCAGAATAACCTCCAAAAATGCATGTGGAAACATACCAAGACATTTGATGGCAGAACCAAGTCACGTATCATCTCTTTGGTAGCAACACTATCAACTGGGAAGGCTTTCATTGGAGCAATGCACAACTTTTCTAGTGACTTGGTATGAGAATTCGACAACCAAAATTGAATCGGATTCTCCTTCTTCATCGGCAATTTTTCTTTTAAAACTAAGTTACAAAATGTCACTTACTTTAGAAAGAAAAGTATACATGAAAGAAAACAGATCTCAGCTACCTTCTTCTTCCAATTTCATGCTCACGGTCCAGTTGTTTGGAGAACCTAAACGATTTTCATTATTTCTATTATTTCTGTAACTAATTAATAACAATATTCAATCCTAAGGTAGATATTATTTCAATCGTCTAACATCAAAATCAATGACACACAATGATACAAGTGGCAATTGAGGAGAGTTGTTTTCAAATAGTCACGCTTTACAACATAAATATATATTAAAACTAGAGTTAACAGTGCAAAATATATATTTTAAATTTTTACAAAGTAAAGAACATTTTGATATATTTTTTTGAATAATTTAGAACTAATAATCTTATTTCTAAATTTTAGTGACTAAAATAATACACTACTGGTTTTTTACAAACCTCTTTTAATCTAGATAATAGTAAAAATAAAGTTAAATGATAATATTCCATCAAACATTGAAATTATACATCTGATTACAAAATTAACAGAAAAAGTATTAAAAAAATAGTTAATAATACTAAATATATTTTTGAAACTTCTTAAAATACAAAATTTCATATTACAAAATACATATTAATAATACAATACGTATTAATAATACAATATACATGTTTGAAACTTCTTAAAATAAAATATTCCATATTTTATAAAGCTAAAAAGATTTTGATATATTTGATTGAATAATTTATAACTCTACTTATTTCTAAGTGTATGTTATTCAAATAGATCAACATCAACTTAGTGAAATGACTAAAATGATGCACTATTTTTTACATACTCCTTTTATTTAGAAAACAATAAAATAATTCAAAATAAATATATTTGCAATTAGACTATATGCATTTGACTTTGTTACGTTCTAAACATTTATTTAATATTTAAATTCAAAACCTATGCAGTCAAGTTATTACATAGATGGCTGGGGGATGGCGATAGGACGGGAGGAAGGAAAGGTCAGCAGAAGGTGGGTGGGAGAGAGGCATGACGGGGGAGGCCGGAGACGGGATGGTTCCGTCGCCGAGATGAGGACTGGGTAGGTCACAGGAAACTGGACTATTGCTAAAGTTGTTGACGTGAAAAAATGTAAAATAGATAGGATAGACAATTGGTCGTCGAGGCCGACTTTATAGGCTGTCAGGTAAATAGGGATGGTAACCATTTCTCATAATTCTCAACATTCTTCTGTCCTTGAAAATCTCTGAACGGGAATGATGTTGTACAAACTTTTCTGTGGTTTGGTTTTGAAATTTTAATTTTGGGGAAGTTTAAAACTTATAGGTGAGGTGAATTGATGATAGTTGTGTAAATGAAGTTTTATGTGTAATGAGATTTTGTAAATATAGTTTTATGTATCAAAAAGTTTAGTGTTCAAATTTTTATTTATATAGTAGAAAGGGCTCTTACAATTTATAGAGGTAGTGGTTGCAAACAAACTCATTCATCTTGTGGAAAGGGGCTCCTAAAGTTTATAGTGGTAATTGATGGAATATACTCCATTCACCTAAAAAGACTAGTGGTTGGAATTAACCTCATTCACTCCAATCAACTACTCTATTCACCTTCTGGAAAATGGGACCTTATAGTGTTGGGCCAAGCCTTATAATGGTAGTAGAGTTTATTGTGGAAAAAGACGATATTGTAATGTCCTGTCCTATAGTAAAACATTTTGACTAGATCAAATTACATTAAAAAAAATTAAAATTAAATAAAAAAGATTAATGTAATGTAAACATTTTAACTTCCATAATAATTGAAAAAAAAAAAAATAAATAAATAAAAATTCTCTTTTCAATATAAAACTCCATATATAGAAAGATCAAATTTTTTTTCACTATAATAAAACTCTATATCTAGAAAGATCAATTTGTTTTCACTCTAAAAAGAACTCTAGATCCAGAAAGATCAAATCTCTTTTCACTATAAAAGAGATTAGAGATTAGCATCTCAAAAATTGCATTATAAAAGAGATTAGATTTTCACTATAAAAGAGATTTGAGATTTGGATCTCAAGATTTTGACTATAAAAGAGATTTTAAATTTGCTAGAGAAATCTCTTTTCACTAAAAAAGGAATTTGAGATTTGCATTTCAAGATTTTCACTATAAAAGAGATTAGATTTTCACTATAAAAAAGATTTGAGATTTGCATTCAAGAGAGATTTTCATTTCAAGGGAAGAAATTTGAGATTTGCATTTCAAGAGATTAGAAATTTTCATTTCAAGAGATTTTCTCTATAAAAGATATTAGAGATTTGCATTTCCAGAAATTAGTTGTATTGGTTTAAATGAAAAGAAATTAGCTAACCAATTTCTTTTCTAAATTTGGCAAGACTACATCTTCATCATGTCCAATATATCATCCAAATCTCTAATAAACAAAATTTACTAACCTAATTACCATTACCAATTAAAAAACAAAAATCAATAAAATTAAAACCATAACTTAAAAGGGCCAGATTGAAAAATTACAATGGACACAAAATTTTACTCCATTTTGAAATCAATTCCGTTACGAATCGACACACAAATAACCAAATCTGTGTCAATCTAAATAAATGAGCTGGGGTACGGAATTAAATAAATCTAGACTAGTTATATTCCGCAATCACTGAATATAATGGCTGTGATTATCAATCAAAACAATTAAAGCGCAAATATATTTGGCCTTCAATTAGATATTTACTAAGACCTCTCTAATAGGCGCTGAGCTTGATTAAGTCTTATGTTCAAACAGGAAAACTAATGGGAATAGGTAGTAATTGTTTCCGTGTTGAACTGAAGTGTACATTTGACGTGCTGATGGCGTTGTTTACATAGCCCAGCAACAAAAATAACGTCAGACAAAACAAAACACGCGCCAAAGTGTCCATCAGAAGATCCTTCTTGGTACAGATACAGGCATGGTGATAGAATCGTTCTACGAGTATCAAATCGAAGCCTCCCGGTCCAATGTATTGGCCACGTATTCAACCACGAGCTTTACCATCGCTCTTTCATATCTGCAGATTGGGAAGAATGTAGTTACAGTTTATTCAGAAGCATACTAATAAATATTACTAAGAGTTGATGCCTATAAGCATAGACAGGTATTAAATCGAAGTCTCGTGGCCTGTCTCTTACAGTGTATTGGCCACGTATTCAACCACGAGCTTTACCATCGCTCTTTCATATCTGCAGATTGGGAAGAATGTAGTTACAGTTTATTCAGAAGCATACTAATAAATATTAGTTATAAGCATAAACAAGAATAAGAATAGAGCAGAACAATGATGGGTCACCCACCCATTTGTGTCTTCTTGGAGGGACCACCCAGAGAGATGAGAGATTGTACAGAGAGCAGCCTTCCATTCATCAATTTCTTGGGTGTCGTATTTCCCACTGCTCTCGTGTTCTTGGAATGCCTCAGCAAACGGGCTGCCATGAGATTGATGTGGATGCCGAACTTGAGTAGGAGTCACGTTGTAAAACAGAGGGACGACAATTGGCGATCCCTTTTTCTTCTCCTTGTGTACTTGGCTTGCAATAAGCGACACTTCCCTGAGGCACCATGCAGATTGTGCATAATTCGTAGAGAATATGGGAATGAGGATGCGACTCCCCTCAATTGCTCGGTGTAAGGCTTCCCAGATGTTTTCTCCCCTCTGGAGATGGTGGGTGTCAAGGAATACGCGGAAACCTTGGGCAGTGAGGGCGTGGTAGAGATGATCCACAAACCCCTTCCTCAGATCGCGCCCTCGGAAGTTCAGAAATACATCGTATCTTCTGTATCTCTTCTTCTTGAAACAGCAAAGCAGGAGATTGATGGTCGCCAGCGCAATTGCAATTGAAACAACAAAGGTGGGAATAGATAGGCTGATGGAGGAGGAAAACATGATTAATCAATGGGAGGAGAGGTTTAGCGTCGGAGTTGTCTACCCAGGTAACGAAATAGTCTGGACAGCAGTTTTTTGTCGGAATCTGGGCAAAAAAATTTCAAGAAAGCAGGTAGTTGGAGTGCTTGGAATCCAGTTTTGATAGTGGAAATGGATTCAGCACTACCAAAAACCCTCAGAGTTCTCAAAATAGCACTACCAAAAACCCTTAGAGTTCTCAAAATACTAAAGTTTAACAACTGTAAATATGATTTTGATAAAATCTTTGCCAAATTTTTTAAAAAACTTTGCTGGATTCTGGGCCAAAACGTTGCCCGAAAAGACTATGGCTTTAGCGTCTATGGATATATGGTGAAAATATATAGTTGTGGAGGACTGGCAGTGCCGTCGAGACGCGTGGCCTGTCCAGGCCGATACATCTCTAAGTATGAAGTGAACGAGAGACACGTGGCCTGTCCAGGCCGATAGATCTCTAAGTATGAAGTGAACGAGAGACGCGTGGCCTGTCCAGGCCGAGGCCGAGGCCGATACATCTCTAAGTATGAAGTGAACGAGAGACGCGTGGCCTGTTCAGGCCGAGCCCGATATATCTCCAAGTATAAGTGAAAGAGAGAAGAGAAATAGTGTACTGACCAGGTTTATTTATTCCACGAGTCAGGAGAGCGATTGGTTGCCAGGATAAAAGATTTTTGTTCTTCCTCATGACGAATGAGATGGGGCCCGCAGGGCAGGAATTTCAATCTGAAGCATCGTGGGTTTTGTCTTGATTTTAAGGAGGGTCAGGGGGTATGTGAGGATCAGCCAGTGATGTGTGCTCAAAGACGCGTGGCCCGTCCAGGCCGATACATCTCTAAGTATGAAGTGAACGAGAGAAGGATGATTACTGGGAAGTAGGGACCGCAGGGCAGGAATTTCAAATCTGAAGCATCTTGATTTTAAGGCAGATATTGACGGACATGGAAAATATTTAGCTATATTTAACTGAAAATTCACGCTTGTAAATGTATTCTTTGCAGGTTTGTGGACGATTGTAAATGTATTCTTTGCGGTGGTATGTGTTGCACATATGGGACCCAGTGATGCCGCCGTCATGGGAATATGCGTGGTAGGACCGCCGCCTTCGAGGCCGATTGAGTTGGCTGTGCAGCAGGGAGGCTTGGAATCTGACGATCGACCCAACGCTTTTTAATTTTTTTGAGTATTTTAACGATTCAAAATTCCAAAACGCCATTTGAAAGACCACTTTTCAAGTGTGAGATTCTTCCACATTACATCAACATGATCGGCTTGGTTGGATTTGGATTTGAAAAGTAGTCTCAAATACGTTAAAATAGTTAATTAACTTGAATTTGTTAAAATAGTTAGTTAATTTTTGCATGATGAGTTACACAATCACTTGAGTAAGAGTTGAGTTGTGTGATAAATAAATTTGGTAAGTGAGTTAGAGAGTCACTTAAGTGATCATTGAGCAAGTTGAGTTATGTGATAGATGAGTTTGGTAAGTGTGTGCATGTCAAGTGATTTAGGATAAATACTTTTCGTCGGGTTCATTGTATTCAGTTATTGTGTGATTGAAGTTGAATTTGCATTCAGAAGCCCTAGAGATAGCTTTGAGTTTCGGTTAAAGTATTTGCATTCGGATTTCATCGGTAGGGACTTGCTGCCAGATTTTCATGTCCATGGGACGTTTGCTACCCTATGGTGACTTGGGCTCACAGTTCGGCCCGCACAGAGATGACATTGTTTTAGTCTAAGACAGGGCGTGGAAGTTTCTATAAATGTCGAGGGGGTCATGATTATAGGTGAAAGTTGCAAAAATTTCTTCCGGGGGATAATAGAATGGATTCGAGATTTATACTGTCTGAAACCCTGTATAGACTTCAGAGTCCAGATATGTCATCGGTGGTGGGAGGTGAGCAAATTTCTATTCTGCATTTGTTGCTATTGTAAGTGTTTTTGTTTTATGGGGGTTGGTGGGCACAGGACTGGGATTCGGCTCTCGCTGGCCTCGCGCTCATTTTTTACAGGGTGATATTTTTCCGAGATCCATTGCCTGGTCTTCTGGTGAATGGAAATTGTGAGTATTTTAAATTTTGGACGGGCGGGTATTTCAGAAGAGGTGGATGAAAGTGACTTCTCACCCATATAAGTACATAAGCATTTACGTCAACTCATTGATGAAGGGTCCTATCTGACTTGAGCGGCGGGTTGTACTATCCCTTTTTTTTATTTGGGGGCGATCTTCAGAAATATGTCTTTGTCTGCCTATGATGGAGATCCAAGTGAGCCTGATTGGAAGTGCACATTCTTTATGAGCAACATTCGGTATCTTTTATTCCTCTGACACGACGGTTTCTTGTTGTACTTCTTCGAACACATGGAGGACCTATCGTCGTTCCTGCATGCGCTGGATTGCAAGGAGGCTACTGATGGTTTTATCCAAGCGGCGAAGGTGGTAGAAGAGGGCAGGCAAAATACCGATAACGTATGCTCTCATTATTTGAAGAACGACCTTGAGACTTCCGGCTCACTACTGTTGCTTGTTAACATGAATAAATCGGGCAATTTCCAAAAGTTGAAGGGGTATGTTAGCAATAAACATGTTGATCGTCGTGAGAAACCCTTTAAACCGGCAACAGAGGGCTGATTGATCAGTTTTGGGCATGACATCATGTGAGAAAGCGCTGAGAGTCTTCATACTAGGACCCTAGTTGGCAGGGGGGCTTATGAGAAGATGAACAATTCTGATCTTCTACAGTGGCTGATAGATGCATGGACGAAGCTTCTGGGTTATCCACCAAAGATTTGTCGTCTTCAGAATAATTGGTGGAGTTTTCATTTCATGAAAACTGAGGATGTCGAGGATGTGTTTCAGCGTACATGGGTAAATGGAAGAGTGTTCTTGGCTTTGCATCGATGGTATGTCGGCTTTAATCAAACCGGGACACCCCTCCTAATCATATGGTGTGGGTGAAGTTACCTGGACTTCCACTGGAATTTTGGTCGATGCAGGTGCTGACAGCGATCAGCGATTCCATTGGAACGCGCCGGTTTGTGGATCCAAAATGCCTTTGAATTTTTTATAAGAGAATGGCATGGATAGTGGTAGAATTGTGATTTTCGGGCAGCCTACCGGCTTTCGTTGACCTGGAGTGGGAGAACAAGATTCATCTAGGCAGATAATCGACTATTGGAAAATCTCGTTTAGATGCCATTCTTGCCACTAGACAAGACATCTCTGGAGAAACTGTACCACGTTGCGTCACGATGTGCATGTGGATGTGGATAGGGAGGGGTCAGAAGATATTGATAGATTGAAGGATGAATCTCGGATGCCTACGTCTCGGTGGAACTATTCACCGGGTAAGTTTCTTTCGACTCCCCTTTCACATCCAAATGCAACTGAATCGACTGTGATGGATGGGTTGTGTGCTACTGTGGGTATGGGAAATAGAAAAGGTCATCGTTATCTGTCGAGTGGGGAAAGGGAGGTGGAGTCTAGTACTATGGACCCATCGAGCCCCTCGAAGATGACGGATAGCGCTATGGGAATCCCTGTCGGCCCCTTTCTTTCTTCTTCCCCTCCGAAATCTCAATTTTCTGAACCACAGATCTCTGAATCACTGGCTATTGAAATGGGTGCCCTGCCTTTGTCCCCCCGGAACTCCGTGGGAAGTGATATAGAAATATGACTATCCAATCCGGAATCTGAGATGTTCCCCCTTCCGATTCATATGGGGAAGACACTGTCTCCTCCCATTGTTCTTAGCCTGTCTTCTACCTCAAACGTCACTCTGTGGAAAGGGCGGGGACGTCCTCGTCAAAATAAAATGTCTATTATAGTCGACATTCGGGAATCTGATCTATCAGATGGCAGTTTCAGGGATGTCGTTGTTACTTTAGCTATGGATAGGGTGCTTAGAGCCTTGAAGCACTTGAAGGCGGACACCTAATGGTCCTTTGTTCTTATAATATAAGGGGGCTGGAGGGAAGGAATAAATTTTTGGCTCTTAAGGATTTTTACAAGAAATTGGATCCTTGCCTGATTTTTATTCAAGGAACTATGACTTGTGCTGACAAAACAATTTCCTATTTCCGTAACATGTTTCCAGATTGGTATATTACCGCGAAGGATGCAGATGGTTAATCTAGGGGGCAGACTATGCTTTGGGACTCGAGATGGGCATCCTTCCAGGCTTACGGTTTTTTTGGGGGCATATTGGTTTCTGGTCATTTGAGGGGCCATTGTCATAGAATACAAATGATTAATTTGTACGCTCCTTATCAAAACAGGGAGGGGTTTTGGAAGCGCATGGAGCGATGTGGCTTCCTATGCTTGGATCTATCGCCCCTGGTGGGGTATTTCAACTGCACTTTAAATAGCAAGGGGGTTTGGGGCTCGGGGCGTGGAGAACCCCCGTCGGATTTTTTATCTAATATGTTCTGAGATAATAATTTAAAGGATATTCTACCATATGAATGGAGACCGACCTGGTATAATGGACGAGGGGGAGGTGACTTCATATCAAAGTTCTTGTATAGGGCATTGAATTAGGAGGCCTTACTTTCTCATATGGGAGGGGTACAGGCTAGAGTGGAAGATCTCATGGTTTATGACCATCACCCTATAGTCGTGAAATGGAAATTTGAAGAAAAGGCAATGGGATACCCTTTCAAATTTAATTGGGCATGGCTGGAGGATGTGTAATTCAACATTCTGGTAAGGGATTTCTTTAAGACACATAGACGGGATATGGTGCCTGTCCGATGGAATTCCTTTCACAAAATCTAAGAATTCTAAAATTAAGGGTTAAATCATGGGAAAGAGTAAAGAAAAAACAAATGGATCTTAGGATGAAGGTGATATCGAAACATATAAAGTTGTTGTTAAAAAAAATTCAATATGGATCACAGAGAGATGAAGCATGGAAGAAGATTAAGGAACTGGAGTCTGAAAGGAATAACTTTCTTCATTTTCAAGAAAAGTCATGGCGGTTGAAAAGTCGAGCAACATGGCTCAAAGCTGGTGATCGTAACACTAAATACTTCCATAAATTTGCAAATGGAAGAAAGAGGCAAAATTCCATTTGGCACATTTCGAATGATGGAAGGTCTTCTTATACAACAACTAGCATTCAACAGGAGGCTGTAAAATACTTTGAAAACTTTTATAAGGGTAGGGAGGGAGCATTCATTCTGGAACAATTATGGGTAGTGAAGGATTACCCCATGATGTTCATTGATGATGATAACGAGAAACTTTATAGAGAATCTAGTATGGTGGAAGTTGAGGGCATCCTTAAATATTTTCAACCTAGCAAAATTTCAGGCCCAGATGGCTGGACACCTAATTTCTTCTTACATTTTTCTGACCTCCTTATCAGGGACGTGACAGATATGGTGGAGGAAATTAGAAATAAATGGATTATTCTGGGATCTATCAACTCCACATTCTTGGCCCTCATTCCTAAGAAGAAGGGATCCAACTCCTTTGATGATTACAAACCTATCTCACTCTCTAATACTCTATATAAGATCTCTTCTAAGCTGATAGCCGAAATGATTAAAGGGATCTTAGCCAGATTCATCACCAAGGAACAATTCAACTTTCTGAATCGTTGTATAATCCATGATGTTGTTGCTACGGTTTAGGAGGTGATGCACGCTATCCATAGCAGAAAATCATAGGCGATTACTATGAAAATGGATTTAAGCAAAGCCTATGGCAGAGTGGATTGGGAATTTTTAAGAATGCTGCTCTTCAAGATAGGAATGCAAAGAGATGCAGTTGAGTTGGTCATGAGCTGTGTTACAAACTCTATGATGGCTTTTATTATAAACAGTACAGCCTCCCGTTTCTTTAAGCTGGCGAGGGGCTTGCACCATGATCCAAGTGGATATTGGTGGCCACCCGCCTATTCCACTTGGGGCCCCACCATTGTCTCTTTCAGTTTTTTTCACAACTTACTATTTTTAGCAGTTTTTCGGGTCCTGAACTTCTGAAGCCATTTTAAGGCCCCAAACGGAAATAGTATGCCGAAGTTACATCCCTGGGAAGTTGAAACACCAATTTACCCAAACGGAACCCATATTTTTGGCACTTCATCTCCTAGGGTTGGGGTTTTGGACGTTTAGAGTTCTCTATTGTTTCTCCATAATAAATAGGCCCTCGAGCCCCATTGTAACATAGCTCGGAGGTCTGTAGTCGCCACATCTCTTCTCCGAGACTCGCTACCAGCACCTTAGCTATTTTATTTCCATCATTTTTGTAAGCATATTTCTGTGATTTGATGTTAATGAAATGAAGCCTTATTTCCGCTGTATTTCTATGTTTACGACTATTTCTATATTTTGTTGTGTTCCTGCATAAATCCAGATCAGTCGTATCAAAGTGGTCTGATTTTTCTTGATCCTTCCTTGCATGTCCCCAATGAGGTCGGGGTATAAGGAGTTAGGGCTCGATATGGTGGAACCTTTGCAAGATCAGCCTCACAAACCCCGACGGACACCCATGGGGGACAAAAAGAAAGATGAGGGAGCAGGAGATCCTATCAAAATATTGCTCGAGGAGGCCCTTGAAAAAAAAGGAACGCGATGATAGATAAATTTTCCCAGATCCTTCAAAGAATGCCCACTGGCGGCACATCTGCATCAAGCAGCCACTCTGGAGGCGTGACTCCCTTTAAGGTACAAGTAAACTTTGACATTCCAATATTTGAGGGTCAAATAGATGCAGATGTTCTAGATAGATGGTTGAATCTATTAGAAGGATATTTCTCGGTTCATGACTTTTCCGACTGGGAGAAGATTATTTTTTCATTCCTCAAAGCTACCCCCCATGTCAATGACTAGTGGGAAACCTACTGTGAGAAAAAGGACGAGACAAAACCCTCTCTGTTCTCAGTTGTACGCACTTGGAATTCTTTCTGAGATTCCATCAAGGAACAATACTATCCCATGGGGAGCTATGAGGACAAGAACATACAATGGACCACGCTATGGCAACAAAGGGATCAAGATGTGCATGAGCTAAATAATCTGTTCCATACCCTGCGCACAAAGTTGGGTATCAAAGATTCAGAGAAACATTTGGTGCTAAAGTATCACGGTTGTCTGCACAGATACATTCAGGAGGAAATGGAGTTCCTCAACATCTTCTCACTTGGTACGACATACCGGTATGCTACCAAGATTGAGTAGAAATTCAAACAAAAGAAGCGAGACTTTGGATCTGTGAATCAAAATCAAGGGAAAGGTTCCCCCAAACCGCAAAACAAAGGACAAAGCCAAGGCGTGGCGGCCCAAGACAACCTACCAAAGACATAAGCAAAGAACAACACCACGAAGCCAAATAAGGACACGGGAAAGTGGTGTGAGTTCCATAAGAGCTCCACTCACAACACAAGTGAGTGTCGGGCCAAGCAGTCGCTGGTGGCTGAGATGAGGGCTTCTGAATCAGATGCATGCTTCGACTCTGAATCAGAACCTGACAAGGGGAATAACAAAGGGAAGCAGATATTAATGTGGAGCCCAACACCATTGTTGCCACTAAGAATATCCAAAAGGAGGAACCAGAAGATCCAGAGGAGGCAGAGCATTTATTCCACTCCCAGATGTGGGTAAAGGGTTCCCCGCTACGGTTCATTATTGACAATAGGAGCCAAAAGAACCTCATTTCAACAGATGTCGTGAAGCGGTTGGGCTTGCCAACCACAGCACACCCACAACCATACACCATCGAGTGGCTTCACCAAAGACATGATCTCCGTGTCAGCCAGTAGTGTCGCCTTCTCTATATCATCAAGCCCTTCATGGATGAGGTATTGTGTGACATTTCTCCTATTGATGTTTCTGATGTATTATTAGGCCAACCAAACTTGTGGAAGCGACATGTTGTGTATGAGTCTCGACCTCGCGCCGTTATTTTTACTTTGGGAAATAAATTGTACAAAATACTAGAGGTACCACCACCTCCCACTATCTCTTTGGTTACTGCAAAACAATGTAGTAAGCTCATTTCCCAAACCAGGAAATTTGTTTTCCTAATGATCCACCCCCAGGGAAAGAAGAACCCTGTGGCCATGACCTCGAGACATGGTTCCTCTGCACGACAAAAACAAATGGACAAGGTTGTGGAGGAGTACGAGGACATCTTCACCTCTCCCACAAGGGGTACCTCTACACTGTCAGGTCAAGCACCCCATTGACTTAGCCCTAGGCGCACTGCTACCCAATAGACCAATCTATAGACACTATGTTCTGGAGAATGATGAAATCAAGAGGCAGATGCAGGAGCTACTATAGAAAGTTCACATCCGGCCAAGTTCATCGCCCTGTGGGAGCCCAATCTTGTTGGTACAGAAGAAGGATGGGACTTGGAGACTCTGTATTGACTATCAGGCGCTGAACAAGATTGCTGTCCAGAATAGGTACCCGATCCCACAGATTGACGACCTTCTGGACCAACTCAAAGAGGAAAAATATTTCAGCAAGATCGACTTGAAGTCTGGGTATCACCAGGCACCAATCAAACCCTATGATGTGTGGAAGAGTACCTTCAAAGCCAAGGAGGGCCTTTTCGAATGGCTCGTCATGCCTTTCGGATTGACAAATGATCCCACAACCTTCATGAGGTTGATGGATGACATCTTGCATCCATTCACCAACTCATTTTTAGTGTTATACTTGGATGACATTCTGATCTTCAATTAGACTTGGGAAGAGCACCTCCACACCTCCGAGAAGTTCTCCAAACACTGCGGAAACACAAGTTGTGTGCCAATTTGGAGAAGTTCACTTTTGGCATGACCCAGGTTCAATATTTGGGATACATTATTGATGAAAGGGGGGTGCATGTGGATCCAGCCATGATCCAAGTCATTCGAGATTGGGCAACCCCAACCACCCTAATAGAGCTTCGCAGCTTTATGGGTCTTGCTAATTTCTATCGCAGGTTCATGTTCGGATTCTTTCATATCACTTGGCCCTTGAGTCAATTCACCAAGGGAGGAGAAAAAGAAAAATTATGTTGTTTGGAATCTCAATAGAAGGCGTTCGTAGAATTGAAACATCGCCTCTATTATGCCCCAGTGCTCACACTACTAGATTTGCAACAACCATTTGAGATCGAGACAAATGCCTCTGACTATGCTATTGGGGTAGTTCTTACTCAACAGGGGCATCCAGTGGCATATCACAGTGAGACATTATCTGACACAGTTCAAAAGTATGCCACTTATGACAAAGAAATGTATTCCATTGTGCGGGCTTGTCGAAAATGGACGCATTACATTTTGGGGAAGGAGACAATCATCCACACAGACCACTGACCCCTACAGTTCATAAAGATACAAGGGAAGTTGCAGAAAAATCGCCATCAGAAGTGATCCACATATCTGCAAAAATTTCATTTGAACATCAAGTACAAGAAGGGTAGCACCAATAATGTTGCACACTGCCTCAGCTGACCACTGATCGTGGCTATAACCACCATTCTCAACTCTTGTGGGCATGAGACTTCTGATTGGCTGCTTCTCTACAAGAGCGATCCAGAATTCAGCTACACATACAAGGCACACTTGGGGGGTATGCAAGTTCCAAATTTTCACCTCCAAGATGCACTATTATGTCACCTGGGACACCTTTATGTTCCTTCAAGCGAGCATGCCAAGATGATATGGGAAGCGCACTACAATCAAGTCGCTAGGCATTTTGGGGTCAAGAAAATAGTGGCAGTACTGCAGAAGTATTTCTATTGTCCGAACCTTCAACAGGATGTCGGGAAGTACATCAAATCCTTCACTGCTTGCGCCATTGCCAAACCGACCATTAAGAAGCAAGGGCTCTATACTCCGCTACCTACCCCTAGTCAACCTTGGGAATCCATCTCAATGGATTACATGTTAGGCCTTCCTTCTACTAAGCATGGAAACGACTGTGTTTTCATGGTCGTCGACAGATTCTCAAAGATGGCCATTATAGCAGCCTTCAAGAAGAATATCATAGCAGAAGCCACTGCTAAACTCTTCTTTGAATGAGTGTGGGTGCACTTTGGGATTCCACAGTCTATCATATCAAATTGTGACAACAGGTTCCTCAACATATTTTGGTCCAGCCTCTGGTCAATGTTGGACACCAAGCTCACCAAGTCCACAGCTTTCCATCCCCAAACTGATGACCAGACAGAGGTCATCAACAGGATGATTGTACACATTCTGCACATGTACAATTCAAAGCATCCACGCACATGGGATGAGAGCCTTCCCTATGTACAACACAGTTATAATCGGGCTCTCCACAGCTCAACTGGCCACAGCCCCTTTCAGGTGGGCTTGGGTTTCCAGCCACTATGTCCCATTGACGTAGCCGTGCCATTTGTAGCTACTCAGGCTGATTCGGCTCATGTCCAGTCTGAAGCTGACAAAGCAAACAACTTCATCAAGCGCATTCAACACATCCTCCAATCGGTTCATGACATATTGGACAGAGCCAATGCTAAGTACAATCAATGACATGATCAACATCGGGTTGCCACACAACTTCCAGGTGGGAGAAAATGTGTGGCTACGTTTTCAGAAGGAGCACCTCACTGGACCCCACTGCAAGATTCATCCGCTCCAATATGGGCTGCACACCATCACCAAGGCTATAGGGAAAAATTCCTTCGAGCTCAGTATTCCACCATTCCTTGGTCTACACCCAGTGTTCAATGTAGACCGCCTTCGTCCCTACTTCCCTCCTCTATTGGACACATCTAAAATTGCAGAAGAACTCACACCAAAAGAGTTAAACCTAGACTGCATGGAATAGACCACCACAGACTGTATCATGGACATGCAAATCAAGAACACTAACCAATAGAAGATCCAACTGTATCAGGTTGTTAAACCTAGCCAACTCCTCCACCAAGTCAAGTGGTTCACCAGGGACCAAGTTCAACAGAAGTTTCCTCATCTCATGGAGGAAATCAACGCAATGGGGACCATTGCTTCCTAAGGGGGAAGGAATGATCTAGGTGGATATTGGTGGCCACCCGCCTATTCCACTTGGGGCCCCACCATTGTCTCTTTCAGTTTTTTTCACAACATACTATTTTTAACACTTTTTCGGGTCCTGAACTTCTGGAGCCATTTCGAGGCCCCAAACAGAGATAGTATGCCGAAGTTATGTCCCTGGGAAGTTGAAACACCAATTTATCCAAACGGGGCCCATAGTTTTGGCACTTCATCTCCTAGGGTTAGGTTTTTGGACATTTAGAGTTATCCATTATTTCTCCATAATAAATAGGCCCTTGAGCCTCATTGTAACACAGTTCGGAGGTTTGTAGCTGCCACATCTCTTCTCATAGATTCACTACTAGCACCCTAGATATTTTATTTCCATCATGTTTGTAAGCATATTCATGTGATTTGATGTTAATGAAATGAAGCCTTATTTCCAACGCATTTCTATGTTTACGGTTATTTTTGTATTCTGTTGCGTTCCTGCATAAATCCGGATCACACCAGGGATGCGCTTTGTCACCATTACTCTTTATTTTGATCATGGATGATCTTAGTATTAATTTAAATGAAGCTATGACATTGGGCACTTTCAGGGGGATCAAACCCACTGACAGAAAGGAGATTTCTCATAGCCTATTTTTGGACGATGTGATGTTCTTTGGGTTGCTGATCTGCAATTGTTAGATGACCATGTATCAAATTTTCCAAAGTTTTAATTTAGCTTCGAGGATGGTAGCCAATGAACAAAATTCCTGCATATTTTTCACAAATGAGAACTAGCTCTCATTGATGAGATTGGATCCATCTATAATTTCCAAGTGAAGTCATTATCAAAGGGGCTTACATATCTAGGTTTCCATCTAAGAGAAACAACATATAGAGTTGAAAATTGGCAATGGATTATCAAAAAATATCAAAAATGTATTCGAGGGTGGACTCTTAAATGGTTATCAAAAGGAAGGAAACCAATTCTTATTCAGGCTGTCCTGAAACAGATCACAGTGTATTGGGCTCACTTATTTCAAATTCCGACAGTAATCTTAAAAATGATCAAGAAGTCTGTGTCAAATTTTCTATGAATGGGAGTAGGGGAGAAAAAAAGCATCATTTGGCACATTGGGACCTTATAACTTAACCAAAAAAACATGGGGGTTGGGGTTTACTTAACATAGAAATTTTTGGAAAATCATTACTCATGAAATCGATGTGGCGGAGCATTCATATAGATGGTATCTGGAGAGATATTATACACTACAAATACATGAAGTTACAGAATTTGGAAGATACTTACCTAGGCAGATGGAGAAATAAGGGAAAGAAATCACAGATTTGGAAGGGTTTCACAAAAATTTGGCCAAGTTTTAAAGAGCACCTTAAATGGAGTTTTGGTAGCGGCCACAAGATTTCGATTGGGGAAGGCTCAATTAAGGGCTTCCCGATGGACATATCTATGGGTGAACATACTATTAACTACCTGCATAGAAGGGGTTTTCTCTTCATGATTCAGGTAATCCATCAGTGGTAGGATGGGTTACCAATATGGTATGATGCTGAAGCACTAGGACTACATGGACCAATGAGACTGGAATGGACAAATTTCATAGACACGGTTAGAGGGATGGGCTGGAAATTTTCTGGAGGAGGGGATGTTATTACATGGGGGGGTGATATCAAAAAAGGAAAAATTTTCTCACAGGAAATTTATAGGGTGATTATGGCCAGCCAATACAGCCAGACGACGGAGTTCTAGTTCACAAAGATGTGAAAGGTGAAAACTCAATTGAAAATTATCATTTTTTTTTGGTGTTTTTGGAAAGACATAAATTTAACTCGGTAAAATATTAGAAAGAGGGGCATGATCGGTCCAGGGAGGTGCACAATGTGTAAAAAGGAGGAAGAAGATAACCAACATATCTTCTACAATTGTGTTTTCTCAAGAGACATAAGATTTATATTATGTGAATACTTCAAATTCCGAGAATAGATTATCAAGGAGTCATGGATTGCTCTAGTTGGTGGTGTTCAAAAGGTAAATCTTTTCATATCATTCCCCTTATATACCATTGGAAAATATGGAAGTGAAAAAATTTAAATATTTTTGAGGATCGAACTACGTATCCAACCATGATTGCCATGCATATAATTCAATGTTGAGAGGGTTCAAGAGAAAAATAGAAACCCCCTGGGGATCTATTGATCAGGATGAGACCTTTTGACTTTAGCTACCCAGCTGTTTTTTTGATGGTGCAGCTCAAAACGGAAGATGCGGATGTGGCACATGGTTGATGCTCAACCCATTATTCCATTTTAAACTACATTGGTACGAAGGGTTGGGATCTAATACTAGAGCTGAGATACTGGCATTATGGGGTTTTCTTTGGTTTACTAAGCATCTTTATATAGAATCCATTTGAATTTTTGGAGATTCAAAGGTATTAATTTACCTCTTTAGAATTTCATCTTAATTTCCTATTATAAACACAAATACATTTATAATGGCGTAAAAATCACCTAAATCAAAGTCTGTATGAAAAATTTATGCCACTCAGAAGGTGACCTTCCTATTTCAACCAGCATATTTTGACAAGATGCCATGTCAGTCCCTATTACTCAATGAAAATGGGATAGCCACATGATCATGATGAATATTACTATAGAATATTCCATATTATAACTCTAATTAAGAGTTGAGGGAGTAAAACCTAACCACTAGTATGATATCAGGTTGTGTTATAACAAGGCCACTATGAGGAAAAAGGGTTCCATTCCTTTTTACTGTATTTGTACCATAGATGAGAAAAGTAGAGAAGAGGAATGGGGAGAGAGAACAAAGAGAGGATTTTTGCACTATAGTAGCCCATGGGTCACAAGCCTTGCTTTTTTGTACAAGCGAACATTTTCGATTATGAGAAAGAGAACATAGTGCCCTCACCTTCTAGCTAGGTTTTCTTCCAAAAGGGTTTCCCAAGTTATATATTCTCTCAGTAGTGGTTTCTAATTATTTATTTTGTTGTTCTCTATTTTTTGTATAATTATAATTTACATGCATACACAAAAAACAATAACTTACATATCTATAAATATAAAGAGAAATAAACTTTCATACTATAAATTTTGGATATTTAAGTATAATTTATCATATATGTTATGATGGAATATCTAGTGGAATATCCACAAAATTTTATGGATCATATTGGTATCAGAGTAGATTTATTTTGGTTAATGTGGATATTTACGGGGGATCTAGATCTACTAAGCCAAAATTCATAAAACCATAATCATAACTAATGAAACTGTAAATAAACCTTGAGATCCTATAGAGGAGACGTTTTTGCAGCTAGAAGCACAAGTTGCAGATATAAACTATAACGTGCATCTCATTATGATGGCCCTAACCAATAAGCTTGGGCTATTTGGAGAAGAATGGGGGTTCTAATGAAGAGTTACAATTAGAGGGGAGATTAGGATATCAAGAAGAAATAGAGAATTAACTGAAGAAGAAACTTGAAAAACATCAACCTAGTTCAAGTCTCATGAACCATTCATACTCCCTATTCAAATTGGAAGCGAGGTTGATATCAAGTCATAATAAGGTGAGATTAATACTCAGATAATAAATCTCTAGTTACCATTAGATAAATTTTGAGGTCTAAAATGGGCCTCCTAAGGAATATTATAAAACAATAGTGGAAATTTAAAACAGGATTAGATTACATCATCAAATTTTGGAGGTAAAAAAGAAAAACCTACTTTTTCAACTCGTATTTTCAACTTATCTTCCTACGATTTTACTCAAACTTTGAGCAAGAGAACTCATTGGATTTAGAATTTAATTCCTCATCCAAGGAGTACCCACATTGCATACTTTTGATGGACCCTGCTACAGAAAAAATGAGAAATACATGAAAAAACACGATTGCAATAACGTTTTTCATATATTTCTCATTTTTTGTATGGAAGGGTCCATTGAAAATATGTGACATGGGGTACTCCTTGGATGAGGAATAAAATTTTTCATCCAAAAAGTTCTCCCGTTCAAAATTTGAGTAATTTCGTAGGGAGATAAGTTGAAAAAACGAGCTCAAAAGTAGTTTTTTATTTTTTAATATTTTTACTTTTTTACTCCAAAAAAGGTGAATCTAGGGAAAAACCATGCATAAAAGTGAAGTTTTAGTGGATATTTGTGGCTCATAATTTGGTAATTGCATATAGAAATTGTTTAAAAGAAAAATCTAACATATTGCATGGTCTATACTTCTTAAATAGGGCTAACGCCACTCTAATTTTTTCTCTTTATACATATTGAACATCCATAGAAATAATTTATTTGGTTTAACCTAGTCTTTATTGGAAAATATCTATCCTTTTTTGTTCAATATCATTCTAAGATATTTTCTTGGGCTACTATATAAGATTTAATACCTCAACATTGCATATCTTCCAAGCTCTAACTTATAACAACATATTTCTTGGTCTAGGCTTAGAGTATTTGAACCCTAGTATAAAACACCTAGGCCATCTTAGGCATTGTTGCTACACTATCCAAAAATAGACCTTTTGTTCATCACCTTGCGTCATAGCATTATAATATCTTTCTAGGTTATTTAGGGTAGCAGAGAAATTTTGAGGTATAAAATGGGTTTCAAAACAAAAATGTACAACTAAAATAAAATTTATAATAACCAATAGGATTCAAGAACATGATGTCAACCATGGGGGATGATTCACCATTTTTGGAGTGAAAAGGTAAAAAGATTAAAAAATTAAAAAAATAAAAAAACCACTTTTTCAACTCGTATTTTCAACTTATCTCCTTATTTTTTTACTCAAAATTTGAACAGGAGCACTCATTGGATGCATAATTTAATTCTTCAACCAAGGAGTACTCATGTTGCATATTTTCGATGGACCTTGCTACACGAAAAAGAGAAATCACGTTTTTTCATGTATTTCTAATTTTTCATGTAGTAGGGTTCATCAAAAGTATGCAACATGGGTACTCCTTGGATGAGGAATTGCTCTAGTTGGTGGTGTTCAAAAGGTAAATCTTTTCATATCATTCCCCTTATATACCATTGGAAAATATGGAAGTGAAAAAATTTAAATATTTTTGAGGATCGAACTATGTATCCAACCATGATTGCCATGCATATAATTCAATGTTGGGAGGGTTCAAGAGAAAAACAGAAACCCCCTGGGGATCTATCGATCAGGATGAGACCTTTTGACTTTAGCTACCCAGCTGTTTTTTTGATGGTGCAGCTCAAAACGGAAGATGCGGATGTGGCACATGGTTGATGCTCAACCCATTATTCCATTTTAAACTACATTGGTACGGAGGGTTGGGATCTAATACTAGAGCTGAGATACTAGCATTATGGGGTTTGCTTTGGTTTACTAAGCATCTTTACATAGAATCCATTCGAATTTTTGGAGATTCAAAGGTATTAATTGACCATCTTAATATTTAAATAGAGTTGCAAATTGGCAATGGATTATCAAAAAAATATCAAAAACGTATTCGAGGGTGGAATCTTAAATGGTTATCAAAAGGAAGGAAACCGATTCTTATTCAGGCTGTCCTGCAATAGATCACAGTGTATTGGGCTCACTTATTTCAAATTCCGACAGTAATATTAAAAATGATCAAGAAGTCTGTGTCAAATTTTCTATGAATGGGAGTAGGGTAGAAAAAAAGCATCATTTGGCACATTGGGACCTTATAACTTAACCAAAAAAACATGGGGGTTGGGGTTTACTTAACATAGAAATTTTTGGAAAATCATTACTCATGAAATCAATGTGGCGGAGCATTCATATAGATGGTATCTAGAGAGATATTATACACTACAAATACATGAAGTTACAGAATTTGGTAGATACTTACCTAGGCGGATGGAGAAATAAGGGAAAGAAATCACAGATTTGGAAGGGTTTCACAAAAATTTGGCCAAGTTTTAAAGAGCACCTTAAATGGAGTTTTGGTAGCGGCCACAAGATTTTTATTGGGGAAGGCTCAATTAAGGGCTTGCCGATGGACATATCTCTAGGTGAACATACTATTAACTACCTGCATAGAAGGGGTTTTCTCTTCATGATTCAGGTAATCCATAAGTGGCAGGATGGGTTACCAATATGGTATGATGCTGAAGCACTAGGACTACATGGACCAATGAGACTGGAATGGACAAATTTCATAGACATTGGGGATGAAATTTGGAAATTTTTAGGAGGAGGGATGCTATTACATGAAATTAATATCAAAAAAGGAAAAATTTTCTCAAGAAATTCTGGAAGCGGATATAGCTAGCCAATACATCCAGACGTGGAGTTCTAGTTCACAAGATGTGAAAGGTGAAAACTCAATTGAAAATTATCATTTTTTTGTGGTGTTTGGAAAGACATAAATTTAACTCGGTAAAATATTAGAAAGAGGGGCATGATCGGTCCAGGGAGGTGCACAATGTGTAAAAAGGAGGAAGAAGATAACCAACATATCTTCTACAATTGTGTTTTCTCAAGAGACATAAGATTTATATTATGTGAATACTTCAAATTCTGAGAATAGATTATCAAGGAGTCATGGATTGCTCTAGTTGGTGGTGTTCAAAAGGTAAATCTTTTCATATCATTCCCCTTATATACCATTGGAAAATATGGAAGTGAAAAATTTTAAATATTTTTGAGGATCGAACTACGTATCCAACCATGATTTCCATGCATATAATTTAATGTTGGGAGGGTTCAAGAGAAAAACAGAAACCCCCTGGGGATCTATCGATCAGGATGAGACCTTTTGACTTTAGCTACCCAGCTGTTTTTTTGATGGTGCAGCTCAAAACGGAAGATGCGGATGTGGCACATGGTTGATGCTCAACCCATTATGCCATTTTAAACTACATTGGTACGGAGGGTTGGGATCTAATACTAGAGCTGAGATACTGGCATTATGGGGTTTGCTTTGGTTTACTAAGCATTTTTACATAGAATCCATTCGAATTTTTGGAGATTCAAAGGTATTAATTGACCATCTTATTGGAAATTAAGATTTTAATATTTAATTGTAAATAATTAATCATTACTAATTAATTAATAATTAGTTAATTAATTAATTAATTAAAATATTTACTTATTAATAATTAATCGTTAATAATTAATTATAATTATAATTGTTAATAATATTTATAATTATAATTATAATTAATTAATTAATAATTAATAATTATTAATATTATAAACCCAAGGTATATAAATCAACCATGGTCAACCATAGTGAACCTTGGTCCAACATTGTATTGTGACAAAGATTTTCTCAATATGTAAATCAACTGTGGTCAACCACGATGAACCATGGTCGAGCCATCGTCAACCATGTTCAATAATGGTCAACCATAGTCCAATGTCACATTGAGACAAATATTTTCTCAATATGGAAATCAACCATGGTCAACCGTGGTCTAACATCACATTTTTCACAAAAAATGTCTGAATATGAAAATCAATTATCGTCTATCGCAGTCCAACGTCGCATTGTGACAAAGATTGTTTCATTATGAAAATCAACCATGGTCACATCGTGACAAATATTGTCTCATGGTCCATGGTCAAATTGTGAGAAAGATTGTCTCATGGTCCAACGTTACATTGTGACAACCATGGTTAGCAATGGTCCATTGTCACATTATTAGAAAGATGTGGCATTATCAAAATAAACCATGGTAAACCATTGTGAACCATGTTCATTTTAGGGTTTGTAATATTTATCTTAGGTTTTATATCCCTTAGGTTTATAATATTAATTCCTTGAGTTTAATATTAATCCCTTTGGTTTTCAGTATTAATCCCTTTGGTTTATTGTTTTGTTTTGTTTATTATTCCCTTGGGTTTATTAATCGAAGGTTTCATATTCCCATGGTATAATATTATTAATAGGGTTTATCATATTAATCCTTGGGTTGAATATAAATCCCTTGGGTTTATAATCACGGTAAACCATGGTCCATCATCACACTATGAAAAATATTCTCTACATATGAAAATCAACCATGGACAACAATTGTCAACCATCATCAACCATGGTCAACAATGCTCCAACATCGCATTGTGACAAAGATTGTCTCAAAATGAAATCCAACCGTGGTCAACCATGGTTAATCATGGTCAATCATGGTCCAATGTTGCTTTGTGAGAAACATTGTCTCAATATGAAAAACAATCATGGTCAACCCCACATTAATAAATGTGGTTGATAAACGTCGATACACATATATGTACAACATTTAGTAATAATAATCATTATTAATAATTATCAATAATAAATAACAAGTATTAATAAATGTTAATAATAAATAATAATTATTAAAATTCCATTCTCTTTGAGGAGAGAAATAAGATTCTAAAGAATTACAATTAGATTCTCCTTCTTAAGGTTTGATAGACCACATTGAACTTAGTGGACATTAATAATCATCATCATCATTAATAATTAATATTTATAATTGTTAATAAATAATAATAATTAAAAACTAATAAGTGTTAATAATTAATAGTTGTTAATAACAAATCATTATTTAGTAATTAATTAATTTTTAATATTTAATTGTTAATAATTAATCGTTAATAATCAATAATAAATATTAATATTATTAATAATTATAATTAATTAATTAATTGATAATTAATAATTATCAATAATAAATGACTATTAATTAATTATTTAATATTTAATATTTAATTGTTAATAATTAACCATTAGTAACTAATTAATTAATTAAAATAATTGATAATTAATTAACTAAAATAACTAATTAATTTTGAAGGTTTAATTGTTAATAACTAATTAAATTTTTAATTAATTATTTTTTAATATTTAATTATTAATAATTAATTAATTAATAATAATTAATAATTAATAATAGTAATAATTGTAATTCTTAATAATATTTGTATTTATAATCATAATTATAAAATTTAATTAATTAATTAATTAATTTTTAACTATAATTCATAATTATTGATAGTTAACAATTATTTATAAGTATTAATTATTAATAACTATTAATTATTTATTATTTATTATTAATAATTAATTGTTATTAACATTTATTGATACTTATGATTTATTATTAAAAATTATTAATAATTATTAATAATGGTGGTTGATATATGCCTATCGGTGTTTATCAACCACATTTATTTTTAATAAATGTGGTTGATATATTCCTATCGACGTTTATCAACCAGATTTATTAATGTGCTTGTGCTAATTATTATAAATGGATGTATAAGATATACATTGTTATGCATTTTTTAATTTTCAAAAAAAATATTTTTTTCTTACTAGAAATTTCATAATCATATAAAGTTTTTATTTTCCACGTAGGATATTATTTAGGATTAAACTTTACAAACACAAATTTTCCACATTTATTTCTCTACAAATTTTCCACAATTTTTGTTATTGTCTTTCTAAAATTTAAAAGGGGAAAATCCAATATATTTTTTTCCACATTCTACAATTGAAGACCATGTAGTTGTCAATTTTTATGTTTAAAAGACTATTCATTTTCTTTTTTTCAAAGATGATATATAACATTAAGATATATTTGTTAAAGATGGTGACCTATTTAATGATAATGATAATGTTAATTACTAAAAATAGTTTTTCATGATCTAATCAATAAATTTATTTAAAATTGTCATGTTTCAACAACATTTAGTTTGAAAGTCTTTTACAAAAGTCAATATTGACACAAATATTTGCATACATGAACAATTCATAATGAATCATTTACATGATACTTGAAAAAGGTGGCCAAACTATTTCTAATAGCATTAAACATTGAGAAAATCAAAAGAAAGAATTACTTTAGAGATATTGAATTAGATTTTAATTTTTGATACAATCCTCAAATATTATAAGATAGCCATCATGAATATAAAATTGTACAAGAAAAAATACTTAAAAAAACAAAAATATCTCATGGTTTCAAGACTAATTAAAATATATCTATTTATGTAAAATTACCAAACACAACCAAAATTCACTAAACATACAAAATATCGCAAAATATCGTGGAAAAAAATGATATGAAATTATTATAATTAATTAAATGCATGGCTCATTATTTAGATGCATTATATTATAAGAAGGCTAACCATATTGTGTTTTAGCTTTTTGTTATATGAAGAGTCATTTTATGTTTAGAATTTTATTTAAACTTTTGAATCTCGTTAGTGCACAAAGATAGAAGATTTGTATATTTATTTAAGTAATTTAAATTATCCTTCAAATTGTTGTAATTATACTATTATTATGTTTGGTTGGACTCTTTTTTCAATGGTCATAGCGATATAATTTCAAGCTCAAGAAATGGAGATACATTTTTTAAGAATCCATTTGCTTGATCTCAAAATATGCCAAATGAATATCAGAAAAGAAACATTGTTTAACACCAACAATCTCAAGGCATTATTGAGTCTTCACATGTAGAGGAAAGGGAAATGTGTATTGGTTTTGGAAGATGAGATGAAAAACATGAAGTCATGCAACACCTTTATATATGTTTTGTACAAGATATTAAATAGGGTTTTATGATTATAGTTTTAGCATATGGAGATCCACATGGTTATACATTCTCAGTTACCAATGCTATAAAGGTCGTTAAAATAAATTAGTGATTACAACAATTGATGCATATTGGTATGCAATAGATAGACAACCATTCGAGGTTGTGTACAAGTGAGATATGACAGTTGGTAAAAAAGTTAATAGAAAGAGAAAAAATAAAGGGTCCAAATATAAATCATTATTTAAATAACCTCTTAAAATTAAAGGATGTTCACAGTTGTTTGCGACTTGGATTTGACAAAGAAAGAAACTCTTTTCTTCAAAACCATAGAGATTGTAAAGAGGCTGCTACCACAAGAAGTACTGGCAAGATGGAAATCTGTTTAACCCAATCATAGACCTCGAAGGATTTTGAAATATGCAATGCTGGAAATACATGTAGATTATTTGGATCATTTGTTATAATAGAAAAGAATATGGGTCATCTACATCTTCATCTAGTCATTCATCTTAAGATGGTGTATATTCTTATGGTGTGGTAGAATATATGAGTCGATTTGGATAACTGTATAAAACATTTGATGTACGCATATGATCTTACTTGAAGTTATTAGTCATTTCTATGTTTTTTGGATTATATCTTTTAATTATGAATAATTTTTTTGTTTTGAATATCAATAATGCAACAATAACTTTGAGAATTAATTTCTCACTCAATGAAATAATATTGTGATTTTGATTGAAAGTTAAAAATTATTTGTAACAATATTATCATGACATTATGTATTTATGACTTTCTAGAACATAGTTAGAAAAATTGTTGCAATTTTAATTCCCTATTGAAAAGGGGGTGCTTCAATTTCATAGTTGATTTTCATGTTTTCGTTGCAATGAGTCAATTTTTTTAGGCTATGATTTCAAATGAGATATAATTTTAACCTTAAAAAAAATAACATTAAAAATTGTTCACTTAAAAAAAAAAATTTAGCCATGGACTTTTTTTTAGAACTCTTTTTTTTTTTTTTCAGAAAAAAAGGATATAACACGCCTTTGAATCTAGGGTTTACAGAATCCATT
>CM076584.1:975835327-976012954 GCA_034641835.2 Pinus albicaulis | reverse complement strand
TATGTTGGGAAAAATACTGAGAGGGGGGGTGAATCAGTGTTTACTACATATTCAAAACTTTTACTTTTTCTTGCTTCTAAAACCCATACGCTACTTTCCTGAAACAGACTCGCGTATATACGCGGATACCCTTTATGAAACTCGCGTATACACAGATATCTAATTATGTCATTAGTTCTTCACTTAAATCATTCCATCATTCATTCATCAGATGTTTAATAAATAGTAAACATGAACAGTAAGAACAGAGTAAACCATCACACAAAGTATCACACATGAACACCAGGATTTTTAGGTGGAAACCCAAGTCGGGAGAAAACCACCGCTATCGTTGCTCAGCCTTCAATATTTTATTATTGGGAAGACATCTTACAACATATGTGCTGGTGCAGACTCCTACCAGCACGCAGGCACCCACCTGCGCTCGTTTACCAGCCTCTCCTGGAAGGGAGCTCCAACCCCCTGACTCGTTTACCAGCCTCTCCTGGAAGGGAGCTACGACCCCCTGATCTCGTTTACCAGCCTCACCTGGAAGGGAGCTACGACCCCCTGATCTCGTTTACCAGCCTCTCCTGGAAGGGAGCTACAACCCCCTGACTGAAGGCTACAACCCTCAGCACCACCTTGGACCACGTTTCATCAATTTTCACACTGGATCCAACAACTTGAATAGAACAACACTTGCAGGCCAAGTTTCATCATATTTTCATACTGACTATCCATACATTAAGCACACAAGAATCTTTCCAGATAGCTAAAATGGCATCGCATCGATCAGAGATTTCATACCCCTTGCTTCAAAGAACCCTAGTTTGCATACCATAATGCGCTTCTCTTTATATAGGTCACAGACATACGCGCTTTAGTCCACATCAACCCGCATACCTCTCGACAAATTACGTAGCTAATTCATCCAGTGAGACAGTCACACAAATAGTAAAGCTGATATGATGTTGTCTTCAAGGGCACATAACTAGCTGAGTGGTTCTTCGGGATATTTTAGGTCATTGCAATTTCTCAAAATGTGATATACATCACACAGACTTACTCTCTTTACTTCGTACAGATGTTCGCCTCATCTCAGATCTAATCATTCCATAAATAATAGATCTAGAAAATACAAGTAATAATACATCTATATCCCCTTCTTCATCACTCCATCAAAAGAACAATTCACTTTCAGATTTTTTCATTCAATCAGAACTTTCCATTCAGATATACTCCAGAGAGAAGTATTCATTCAAGCTCAGACATCTTGCACCCACATTCATGATTTGCACAATGAAATTCATCTCTTTATATAGGTTTAACCTTTTTCAATACCATGAGCCAAAACCACATTACATCCGATGGTATTCCTGGACGGGGTTGTTTAGACGAATCATAACCCAATACAATGGGTCAATACCATGGTGGTTACCCCTGGTTTTTCACTTTTTGAGCGCTTTTGCCCATACGCGACTTGGCACGTTCTTTCCCGCGTGCATACGCGACTTCCTTTAGGCAGATCCGCATATGCCTAGTGACATACTCTTTTTATCATAAATCTATCACATACTGAACTCCTTTCTTCATTGCCTTCTGTACTCACTGTAGATACATTAGATTTAGTTCATCAAGACATATTCAAGCACGACTTCATCAAGAAGTTGCCATCTTCTTCATCAAGTGGGTTGCCATTCAATGACAACACTCAGCATCAGGTTGCTAACTAACATTATTTCATATCAGATTTACATCATTTACCAAGTCCATCAAGTCAAGAATAACTTCATCAGGTGTATTGCCATCAAGGACAACACATGCCAACAATCTCATGTCTTCATCTTCATTCAGTGGGTTGCTGACACTAAACAGCGCTGCAGCTGTGCTGCCAACAATCTCCCCCTTTGGACTTGATGGCAACCACGATGGTGTTTGGTTACCACAACAGCTAGGTACATTAAGAATACAATGACACCATGTCACTCTCTCCATTTTTGACACCATTCAAACACCATGTCATTCTCCCCCTTTGACATCAAGGGCAAAGGGCGAATCAAAACCAACATACTCTCCCCCTTTTCTCCACATGCGGAAGAAGCATTCTGCAGATCTGATATATACTGAAGTGACCAAGCTCCCCCTGAGTTCATGCTGAATCTTCAAACATATTTTTCAATGAAGTACAAGACTCTATGACTTTCCTATCACCAATGACTCATACTTACATCAAATATCCATCCAAGTGAATTTACATATGAGACTCAAGTACCCAACCAAGTGGGTCTACACATTTCAACTTAGCTACCCAACCAAGTGGGTTTACAAAATTTGACTCAGCTACCCAACCAAGTGGGTTTACAAATTTGACAAGTCCTTTACATGACTGAATATTACAAATTTACATCATGGGTCTCAACAAGACCTTTTCACCAAAATATAAATATGACCATTTATGACCAACACCAGAAAGTCCTCAAGAAAGAGAACATATTTCAGAACCATCATAATGCCAACAATGCATTATACTCAGCAATGCTAATGCTCCCCCTGAATCTGTGCATCCACGCATCTTTCTCATATGACTAAGGCTCCCCCTTAGTTTGTGCATCCTGAACACTTTTACCAACAAATCATCAAGGCATCTTTATCAGAACATTAGAAATAGAATTATGAGAACTGGAACACCACCAGAGATACCAAATAGTATCAGAGATACCAAACAGCACTGCAGCTGTGCTGAAGAGAGCTGACTCCAAACAGAAAATTGTCAGCAATCAGACATACGCGGTTTTCTGTGCAGGAACTCGCGTATATACGCGACTGTGTTTCATGAAACCCGCGTATCCACTGCCATATTCTAAATTTATGCAGATTTGTTCTTTTGACTGGTAGAGAACACTCCCAGCTTCTGTCTTAGATACTCGAACGCTTCCCTGGGCAGAGGTTTGGTAAAGATATCGGCAACTTGTTCTTTGGAGGGAACATACTCCAACTTCACCTTTTGCTCAAGCACTTGTTCACGTAAGAAGTGATACTTGATGGGAATGTGCTTGGTCTTTGAATGCATAACAGGATTCTTTGAAATATTGATGGCACTTTTATTGTCACACTTAATGGGGACAGGAGGAGTACATTTGATTTGAAAATCTTGTAAGGTTTGCATCATCCAAAGGAGTTGAGTGCAACAAGATGCGGCAGCCACATATTCTGCTTCTGCTGTAGATAAGGCAATAGAATTTTGCTTCTTGCTGAACCAAGATACTAACCGGGGTCCCATATAGATTGCACCACCACTAGTTCTTTTCCTATCATCAACACTTCCAGCCCAATCTGCATCAGTGTAAGCATGAAGAGTAATATCAGCATTCTTTGGATACCATAGACCAAGGTCTTGAGTTCCTTGAAGATATTTGAAAATTCTTTTAACAGCCTGAAGGTGAGACTCTTTTGGATTAGCTTGGAATCGTCCAACAATCCCAACTGCATGCATAATGTCTGGTCTAGTCCCGGTGAGATAAAGTAGACTTCCTATCATTGATCTGTATTCTGGTTGATTCACCGTGGGAGAATCATCATGAGAACTGAGATTGCATCCGGTTATCATTGGTGTACTTACAGGTTTGCATTCTTTCATGCCATACTTCTTCAGAATTTGCTTAAGATATTTTGCTTGTGATAGGAATATACCATCTACAGTTTGATGCACTTGTAAGCCAAGAAAGAATGTTAGTTCTCCAAGTAAGGACATTTCAAATTCTTGCTGCATGACAGAAGAAAATTTTTGACTCAAATATTCTTCGTTACTCCCAAAAATGATATCATCAACATATACAACCACAATCAATAGTTTACCATTTTCAACTTTTGTGTATAAGTTGCTATCAGCAGACCCCTTTGAAAATCCTTGTTGATGAAGATATTTGTCAAGGCGATAATACCAAGCCCTTGGAGCTTGTTTGAGACCATATAGAGCCTTTTTAAGTCTACAAACAAGATTTGCATCATTTCCCAGAATGAATCCTTCCGGTTGTTCTATATATACTTCTTCTTCTAGATCACCATTAAGAAAAGCAGATTTAACATCCATTTGATAAACTTTGATTTGTTGATAACTTGAAAAAGCAAGAAACATTCTTATAGCTTCAAGTCTAGCTACAGGAGCAAAAGTTTCTTCAAAGTCTATACTTTCTTGTTGAGTATACCCTTTGCAAACCAGTCTAGCTTTGTTTCTTACAACATCCCCATTCTCATTTAACTTGTTCTTGAAAATCCATTTAGTTCCAATGGCATTTTTATCATGTGGTCTTGGTACCAATTCCCAAGTGTCATTCTTTTCAATTTGATCAAGCTCTTCATTCATGGCTTGCTTCCAACATTCATCTTTGCTAGCATGATTGACATTGTGTGGTTCAATTGTGGATAGAAGTGCCAGATGATTAGAAGATCCCACAAGATTTCTCGTTGTTCATACACCTGATTCCTTGTCACCCAAAATTTGAGATTCGGGATGATTCTTTTGAACATATCTAGATGGAGCTTTTTCAGATAGATCATCTTCAGGTTCTTCATTGGATCCACTGTCTATATCATTTCTATTTGATGTAGAAGGACATAGGTCACCATCATCTTCTTTTGTTGTTTGTTTTTCTTCTTTAGGAGCTGCAGGAGACTCATCAATAACAACATCAATACATTCAACAATCTTTCGAAGCCTTTTATTGTAGCATTTGTATGCTTTGCTTGAAGATGAGTAACCAAGAAATATCCCTTCATCTGATCTAGGTTCAAACTTGCCAAGCTTTTCATCATTATTTTTGATAAAGCATTTACTTCCAAAAACTCTAAAATGCTTCACAGATGGAGAATTACCATACTAGAGTTCATATGGAGTTTTGTCACTATTTACCCGAACATGAGCCTTGTTGAGAATGTTAGCTGCTGTATGTGCTGCTTCTCCCCAGAACATGTCAGGAGTTCCAGAATCATCAAGCATAGCTCTAGCCATTTGTTGAATAGTTCTATTCATTCTTTCTGCTACGCCATTTTGTTGTGGAGTGCCTGCTACAGAGAACTGTCTTTTTATGCCATGTTGTTCACAAAATTCAAAGAATTCATTTGATGTATATTCTCCTCCTTGATCAGATCTAAGACACTTGATTTTTAGATCTAATTCATTTTCAACCAATGCTAGATTGAGAGAAGATACGGAAATTTTTCAGATGCTTCTGCCACTTTGTGTTTAATGAGCAGTCAACACATTCTAGAGTAATCATCAATAAATAAGATATAGTATTCTTCCCCACGTGGTGACTTTTTCCTCATAGGTCCCCATATGTCAGTATGAATGAGTTCAAGAGGCTCACTTGATGATCCTTCTTTGGCATTAAATCGTACTCTGGTCTGCTTACCGAATTGACAAGATTTGCATATGATACTTTCTGGTAGATTAATATTGGGAAGACCACGAACAGCTTGAAGTATGCTTGCTTTGTTGATTTGAGAGAAGCTCAGATGCCCCAGCCTTCTATGCCATAGCCAATTTTCTGAAGACTTGCTCAAGTAACATTGATCTATGCCGTTTAGTACATACAGGTTGCTAGGATTTCTTTTTCCTTTTATAATGATTTTACCTGTATCAAGATCACGAACCACACATTCTTTGGAACTGAAGACCACTTCTGCTCCTTGATCACACATTTGACTAACACTTAACAGGTTATGCCTTAATCCATCCACATACATGACATCTTTAGCCTTCACTTTTTCTTTTAGAAATACTAACCCTTTTCCTTTAATTACGGCAGGAGTATCATTTCCAAATGTAACTTTCTTTTCCTTTTCTAGAGCATTATAAGTATGAAGTTTGCTTTTGTCACCTGTCATGTGTCTTGAGCACCCACTATCAATGTCCCATTGATTTTCTTCACCTTCTGCAAATAATGCTATCCCACAATTTTCAACCTGTATTTCTTTCTTTTTCCATATTTTAGAGCTTGAGGGAACATGTTCTTTTGGCTGGACCTTGCTTCTGCATTCAGATTCTTCATGACCAAAGTTATTGCAATAAGTACATTCAACTTCGTTTTGAAGAGGCGAAAAGTTGTTGTAGGTGTTCTTCTTTGGTTCGATATTCATCCTTTTATTTCTTGCTTCTCTTGTCATAATGGTTTTATATGCAACACATTGAACAGCTTTATGACCAAAATTGTGACATGAGAAACATTGTCCATTGAAGTAGAAATTTCTGCGATCATGAAATCTTCTATTTGAATTTACCTATTGGTTGTAGCTTCTTTGAAAGATCTCCCTGTTAGTGTTCCTTGATTTGAGATGATCATGCTTTACCTGTAAAGATCCTTTGTTCCCTTGCTGAGTGGCTGAATGTAGTGAACTAGTTGTGGCTGCTTTCAGATAATTTGGTGTTGAAATCTGGGAAGATTCCCCAGTATATCCAAGACCTGTTTTTATAAGAGGAGACCATTGTATCTTGATAATCTCATCTAAGGTTTCTAAACCTTTAGCAAATCTAAGATTGAGAGTCTTCACTTTCTCATTATCTTTCCTTAGACTTACTACTTCACACTCCAATTCCTCAATGCGGTTTTCCTTTGCTTCAAGCTGATTTTCAAGAGTCTCTATGATTATGTTCTTTTCTTCTAGGCTTACTTTGAGTTGATTGTTTTCTTCAAGAAAATCATTGTCCTCTAGAGCATCCACAAAAGTATCCTTTTCTTCTCTTTGTTCAAAAGCCATGAGAAGTCTAAAGTCTTCTTCACATTCTTTCTCACTATTAGATGATCCATCACTGTCTTCATTAGTATAATAACTTTTTCTTGTGCTAGATCGATTATTATTCCTTCTTGCTACTTCTTTTCCTTTAGCCGATGTTTCTTTATAAGGACACTTTGCGGCATAATGACCAACTCTTCCACAATTAAAACATTTGAAAGGAAGCTTACCTTTGAACTTTCCTGTACCTAGTTGAAGTCTTCTCACAAAATTTGCTTCTTCTTCTTCTTCAGATATATAGCTGGATTCTTTGACAGCTCCCTTTTCTTTTCCTTTTGCAGACGCCTTAAAAACAACTTCTTTGATTTGAGAAGGACCTCCTTGTCTCATTTCAAAAGCAGTCAGAATACCATGTAATTGAACAATAGTAAGAGTTTGTAGATCTTGCCTTTCTTCAATAGTTGAAACTTTAGAGTCAAATTTTGAAGTCAAGGATCTTAAGACTTTTTCCACCAGAGTAGTATCAGTTATGGTTTCACCCAAATTTCTCATTCGATTTACAATATCATCCAGACGAAGAAAGAAACTGGCAACACTCTCATCACTGTGCATCTTCAAATTTTCATATTCAATTCTAAGAGTTTGGAGTTTTGCACTTTTTACCTTTGTGTCTCCTTCATAGCTTAGAATGATTTTGTCCCATATTTCTTTTGCTGAATGTAGCTGCATCACTTTAGCAAATTCTGATTCAAACATGCTTCCTAATAAGACATTCACTGCTTTGGCATTGATTTCATACTTCTTCCTTTCAGCTGCATCAGTAGGAATACTTGCCGGGTATTGATAACCTTCTTCCACGATTTCCCATACATCTGCACCAAGACTTTGTAGATATGCTTTTGTTCGTACCTTCTAGAATATCAGATTGCTTCCATTGAATAGAGGTGGCTTTATAGACATCACTCCTTCTTGACTTCCCATTGCAACGAATCTCCTTCAAGCGATCAAGCTTCTGCAGAAGAACCTCCTCTGATACCAATTGTTGGGAAAAATACTGAGAGGGGGGGTGAATCAGTATTTACTGCATATTCAAAACTTTTACTTTTTCTTGCTTCTAAAACCCATACGCTACTTTCCTAAAACAGACTCGCGTATATACGCGGATACCCTTTATGAAACTCGCGTATACACAGATATCTAATTATGCCATCAGATCTTCACTTAAATCATTCCATCATTCATTCATCAGATGTTTAATAAACAGTAAACATGAACAGTAAGAACAGAGTAAACCATCACACAAAGCATCACACATGAACACTAGGATTTTTAGGTGGAAACCCAAGTCGGGAGAAAACCACCGCTGCCGTTGCTCAGCCTTCAATATTTTATTATTGAGAAAACATCTTACAACATATGTGTTGGTGCAGACTCCTACCAGCATGCAGGCACCCACCTGCGCTCGTTTACCAGCCTCTCCTGGAAGGGAGCTCCAACCCCCTAACTCGTTTACCAGCCTCTCCTGGAAGGGAGCTACAACCCCCTGATCTCGTTTACCAGCCTCACTTGGAAGGGAGCTACAACCCCCTGATCTCGTTTACCAGCCTCACCTGGAAGGGAGCTACAACCCCCTGACTAAAGGCAACAACCCTCAGCACCTCTATGGACCACGTTTCATCAATTTTCACACTGGATCCAATAACTTCAATAGAACACAACTTGCAGACCACGTTTCATCATATTTTCATACTGGACCCTCTCCATACATTTAAGCACAATCAAACATCAACAACAGATAGCTAAAACAGAGCAGATCAAATCAGAGATTTCATACCCCATGCTTCAGCAAACCCTAGTTTGCATACGCGCTTTCCTTTTACTGATGTCGCGTATATACGCGCTTTAGTCCACATCAACCTGTGTATACCTCTGTACAAATTATAGAGTTAATTTCACTGCGCATACACGCTTTTTCTTCAGCAAAGCCGCGTATATACGCGCTTCCTCTGCGGCGAACTAGCGTATGGTTCTTCAGATATTTTAGGTCATTGCAATTCTTCAGAACAGATACATCACACAGATTTTACCCTTTACTTCAGACAGATGTTCGCCTCATCTCAGATCTAATCATTCCATAAATAGATCTAGAAAATACAAGTACAATACAGATCTAGATCCCCTTCTTCATCATTCCATCATTGGTGCATCATACTTTCAGATCTTTCATTCAACTGTAACCCTTTCCATTCAGCTATACTCTAGAGAGAAGTATTCATTCAAGCTCAGACATCTTGCACCCACGTTCATGTTTTGCACAATGAATTTCTTCTCTTTATATAGTTTACCCTTTTTCAATACCATTAGCCAAAACCACATTACATCCGATGGTATTCCTGGACGGGGTTGTTTAGACAAATCATAACCCAATACAATGGGTCAATACCATGGTGGTTACCCCTGGATTTTCACTTTTTGAGCGCTTTTTCCCATACGCGACTTGGCACGATATTTCCCGCTTGCATACGCGACTTCCCTTAGGCAAATCCGCGTATGCCTAGAGACATACTCTTTTCATCATAAATCTATCACATACTGAATTCCTTTCTTCATTGCCTTCTGTACTCACTGAAGATACATCAGATTTAGTTCATCAAGACATATTCAAGCACAACTTTCATCAAGAAGTTGCCATCTTCTTCATCAAGTGGGTTGCCATTCAATGACAACACTCAGCATCATATCGCTAACAAACATCATATCACATCAGATTTACATCATTTACCAAGCCCATCAAGTCAAGAATAACTTCATCAGGTGGATTGCCATCAAGGACAACACATGTCAACAGTCGCATGTCCTCATCTTCATTCAGTGGGTTGCCATCAAGGACAACACTGCGCACTATATTGCCAACACACTTATTAAATTGAAGAGCCTATGTAGGTCATGGATGAAGATGAACCCTATAATTTATCATATTTTTACGTGGTAGCCTTCAATGTGGCTAGCTTTCCTTTTGTAAAACCAATTCACTTGAAAATCTCTCTCTTATAGAAAAATTCATTTTTGTAGAAAATATTTGAATATTTTCCATGACATCAGGGATTCATAAATATTTTTAAAAAGAAATTCTAACCACTTAAGACAATCATAATTTTCTTTTTTGGTTTACTTTTTAGACTTTTTCTTTAATATTTCACAGAATATAGCTTAAACAGGTGCAAAAGCTTATATTAATATAATATCATTTTCTTTTCCATTTTAATCAGTGATCTACATCGATTTATTTTTCCATATTTAAGGACTTATTAGAAACATTCCTAATGGTATTTCTAGCAATATTGCACTCTTATGACAATAAGTGTTACTAATTCTATTTTATTCTTGATGAAACACCTCAATTGAGAACTTGGTAATGGAAGTAGAGAGGGTGGTTGTAAGATTATCATATAGGTGTTTAATTTTGTCCTTATTTAACAGTATATTTAATTCACTAATTAAATGCTTAAAAAAAGATTTATGTTTGTAGAATATCAATTTATTTTTACTATCATAATTCTATTAAATTGACACTTTATTACTGTAATTTTATTAATTGTCTATTTTGTGCATAATGAAGGAATTGGGATTCAAGGTCTATGTCCAAAGTTTGGCTCATGGTTGTCTAAGGTGTCGAATATTACACTATTTCTCTGTATTAAGGCATATAGGGATATCAATATGACATAATATATGACACGAGTGAGGATACAACTCATCCAATTGGATTTTCACCTTTATTAGACCATTGTAGATTATTGGATTTCGAGAGATACAAAAATTTATTGGCTAAGTAGCAAACAAAATCTCAAACATATATTTGGAGTTTCTTTTATATATGCTAGCTATACTAAAGTACTCATATAATCATAGAGAATTAGTTTTCGAATTATTGTCTAAAATAATGGCTTGAATAATTGTTGTTTAATCATTAACATCTTCTAGCAAGAAGATATCAGCTTCTATTTTAATACTATAAGTATCTTCTACTAAGCCATTTTAAGGATTATTTTTATCTAGATTGTTTTTCTTATCACATATAGAATTGATAGGTGAAAAATAATATATTTTTGTATAATATACTTAACATTAAAATTTAAAATATCCTTACATGTGTATTGATAGAATAACTCTCTTTTAAGCCTAATGTGATGAAAAATGTTCCTTTTAGGTAACAAGTTATGTGTTCAATCTCTCTATGGTAGGATGCTTCATTCCATAGTGGCCACAAGACAAATCCTTCTACTTAAGAAACCTTATATTTATCATGGTCCCAAATTTCATAAGAAAGAGAATTTCACTCCAGATCCAACTTAAGAGATGATTTTATATTCCGATTTTTTTTTTTCATTTTGAGCTTCCCTATTTCTTTTTCCTTCCTTATTTTAATTTAGTCTTCCTTGATTGGAATTTTATAAATATCCCCAATCGTTTAGTGAGCATGCCATATTTATAGATAGCACAAAATTTGTGCTAACTTATTCTCAGTCTATTTTTCCAACAAAAAATAATAGTGTTAATATTTTTGTTGCACATTTCATCTTTAATGAATTATCTCCAAATTATTTAAAATAAAATTATTATTTAACTTTATTCTAATTCTGTAACTGTATTTCCCATTTAAAAATTTAAAAATGATTAATTTCTGTTTCTCTTTCAAATTATTTAAGAGTAGAACATCCATATAAATTAAATGATTGGTAAGCACCTATAAATATTAACCAACATCATACACTTACTACATGATACATTTCATATTGTTAAAATTAAAAAATGTCGTGAAATCTAACTAAATTACTACCTTACTTTAAATTATTATTATTATTAAAAGAATTAATATACAAGTTAAATATATATACATTTTGAAAACAAAAGACATGGAACTGGATTCTTTTTATGGAAATGTACCCCTCTTTATCAAGGAAATTCCTAATTTGCAAATACGATTTGTTACAATACAATGTTCTAATAGCATTGTTTGTCAATACGACATGCACAAAAAACCAAAACTAAATTCATATGACATTTATTTTAATTAATAAAATTAATTAAATACAAAATGTGCAAAAATATATTGGAAATAAATCTGAAATAGGCATGTGTATGGACTCAATTAAAATCATTATTTACTTTTACTTTTTATTTTTTACCTTTTTCTAAATTATTAATTTATTTTTCGTAAATGAATTTTCTTTTCTACTATCTTAAATTTTTTTTATTTATTTGATTTTATCTATTTTTTAACCTAAACTAAATATCAAATATTATTTTATATTTTATTAAAAAATAATAACTATTAAATACTAAGTTTTAAACATTAACACATAATATAAAAGTAAAAGATTTGAAAAATTATTAAAAAGAAGCCCAATGTAGATATAAGACAGTGAATTCCAATGCCTATATAAGACACCGTTAAACTAGAATTTGCATCAAAAGGGTTCAAAGACATGTTGATAGGAATGTAGATGAATGTAGTGTATCTTTCTTTTTTTGACTCGATTAAATGTGTTTTTATTTATTTCACTAAGTTATAATTTAGATCATAAATAAATAAATATTACTAGTTAATATGGGGTATTTTTTACTCGATTAAATGTGTTTTTTGTTTTTCACTAGGTTATAGTTTAAATCATAAATAAATAAATATTACTAGTTAATATGGGGTAGTGAGATAATATTAATATACAATTATTTCATTAACGTGTATCAACACAACGATGACGAAGACATTGAATAAAGTGATATTGTCGTTTTGAAGGATCCCAAACATATGTGATTTCTCTTCCCATGCTGGCCAATCTCAGACTCCCAGTTCCCCAACTCCTACGGTGCACGCCTCGGTATGTTCAAGGCTGAGCCTCTCGATTCCAAATCCCATTAATGCCATCATCGAAATTGGTACCAATACCATCCATGGTGATCATTAGGGTAGAGAAAAGGTAGGCGATGGGATTATATGGAGATGAAAGCTTCTCCACGTCTATCCTCATCATTATGCACTAGTACATATGGTCAATTTTTTGACACTTTAGTTCTGACAATTTTGACATATTTTCATAAATTTCCCCAATTTTTCTCAATTTTTTTAATCCCACCACGTGGTGTCACTCTTACGACCCCGATGGCAATGTTTTCGCTCTTGCGACACTACAAAAAAGTGTCACTATTGTGACCCACCTGCCTAGGGTGTCACAATAGCGACAGTAATAGATGACAACGTCACTATAGCGACGTCCATTTTATGTGCGTCAGTATACCGACGGATATGAAAGGACCATTGTGGAATGATATCTTTCCCTTTGACAAAGTCAAAGTTGACTTGGTCAACTAACGTCACAACAGGGATGGTTTATTTTACAATTAGACATCACAAGGGAAAAAATCTACTCTTTAACATAAAGTATGATGTCGTGATATGTAAAAACCCTAACCGAGGGAAATGACACAACAAAAGGAATGTGGACCTTATGGAAGCCAGGCGATACATCAACTTCCTAGGGCCACAATTTTTGCACACAAACTCTATTTAGGGTTTTTATTTAGTTCTTACATAACTTAATCCATTCTATATGATTTTGTGGGCCACCATGATTGGTGGCATCTATCTATTGTTAAGAATGCAAGGGAAATTCTTGAAAAATCCACCAAAATTTTAGGCCCTAAAACACTATAATATAATTACCAAGATTTGGAAACATTTTGAGTCAGTGGAACAAGTTGATTGCCATAAATATCCACCTAGATCATGTGAATTATACCATCACCATAATAGTTTCAAGCTTATATATCTATTAAACATTTTAATTCTTTAAAGCCCCTAACCTCCCTTTGCTTTTAGGGTGCATAACCTTTTTGAATCTACCAACAACCACTAGGACTCCAAGTGAGGCCTTTGCAATAGGAGCTTTCTTTAGAATTGTTCAAGTTGTTTTGTAATATTAGGAGAGGTAGTGAAAATTGTAAAGAAATATAGTGTTACTACCTCAAGGATTGATTTGAGTGGGATTAATGTTGGTTTTAAAACCTATATAGTTAATTGCTACAAAACATATTCTTAATAAAAACAAAAAAAATGTTGTGGCACATACACATTTAATACAAAAGTTTACCTTGGAAAATCAAACTAGGAAAACCAGAAATTTTTTTCAATAAAGCCATTGGTTGAACCATCATGCACCAAAAAAGCACCAAATGTGAAACTGTGTGTAGAAAGCCACCAAAAACACATGCAAAAAGCCGCCCAAATTTTTTAAGTGGGCTTCAAACTCCTTGTGACCACCATGGATAGAGGTGGCTGCTACCATCCATAGAACCCCCAATCCATTAACCCTAGATTAAAATACAATGATAATTCATTAATTATAATTACAAGGCCATAAGTTGAACTACCATGTGCCACAAAACCACTAAAAGTGAAAACCATGTCCAAAAAACCACAAAAGGTAGATGCAAAAAACCACCCTTTTTTTAGGGAGTTGTGCCCCAGTTACAACCCCCCTAGGCAAGGGGGGATGCCACCCTTTCTATGAACTCCCTTCCTACACTAAATTCATATGAATCTCATGTATATAATATAAAATTATGTGGCAAAAGGAATGTGGATGTTAAGGAGGCTAGTTGATTCATCAACTTCCCAGGGCCACATCTTTTGCACACAAACTTTGTTTAAGGTGTTTCTTGAGCCATTACAAATCTTATTCCATTCTCTATGTTTTTCGTGGGTCACCATATTGGTGGAGTATATCAATTGCTAAGAATGCAAGGGAAATGCTCAAAAAATGCACCAAAATTTTATTCCTTTAACACTATAATATATTACCAAGATGTGGAACTACTATGTGTTAGTGGAACAAGTTGGTTGCCATCAATATCCACCTAGATCATGTGAATTATATGATCACCACAATATTCTATCACTCATAGATCTATTGAACATTTTCATTATTTAAAGCACCTAACCTCCCTTTGATTTTAGAGTGCATAACTTTTTCAAATCTACCAATAGCCACTAGGACTCCAAGTGAGGCCTTTGCAATAGGAATATTTTTGTAATTGTTCCATTTGTTTTGTAATATTAGAAGTAGTGAAAATTTCATAGAGAAACATTGTAACTAGCTTGAGGATTGACTTGAGTGGGGTTAATGTTAGTTTTAACCTTGTACAATTAATTGTTGCAAACATATCCTTGATTAAAAAAATGAAATGGCACACACACATTCAACACAAAGATTTTACCCAAGAAATTCATACTAGGAAAAATAGAAATATTTTTCAGTAAAACCATGGGTTGAAATATCATGCACCACAAACCTTTAAATCCCCTAACCTCCCTTTGCATTGAAAAGCACCAAAAAAAATGCAAAAAATTCCCTAATTTTTTTTAGGGGGATTTTCCCCCTTGTGACCCCCTCGAACCACGGGGCTACCACTTGTCTTGTTACAGCCCTTTTGTGCTCGATGCATATGAATATCATGTAAAGACTATAACACATTCCCAAAAATTATCTCATTTTTGATGGGTATATAGTTGAAGGTCTAATGACAGAATTTATGGTGAATTTTTCTCAGATGGCTTGATCAATTAATTTGTTTAACATTTTTCAGTGCTAAGGGGATGACTAGATATTTTCTCCAAAGAAATGGTCGTACAAACCTTTAAAATTTTCTAATATGGGTTTGGATTGGGAAGGGAATACTAAAGAAGATCGTTGATTTTTCTTCATCACCTTGACACCTTGAGGCATGTGGAAACAACTCCAAACACTCTCGAAATAATGAAGCTTCTTCTATTGTTGCTTCTCTAAGGAACATAAAATAGACAAAAAAATGTAAGGAGCGAGAACATTCATGTCTCCAATGATTTTATGGCTACTATTGGCAATTTAGATTTGAAAGAGTTAATTAATTTGTGTAAACCCTCATCCATAATTACAAAGAGAGATGGTGTTAACACCTTCCCTGATGCCTCTAGGTTGTTTAGAGTGCTCCAACAAGGAATCATTAAGTAATAATGAGATGAAAGGGATTGAAACATAATTGTGCACTCAATACGACCACAAATATTTGAAACCAAAGGCCTCATGAACTTTTTGGAGGAAGGTACATTAATGTGGTCATATATGCCTTCGACACAATTTGTCTAATATTGTAGAAACGTTCTCTCCCATCATTAGATTTCGACAATACAAAAAGTGAGGGTTTCTATTGGTCTAAAGGTCTAATCAAGAATTTGACAATTTGGGTTGTCTTGAAATGGGAAAAAACCCTTAACGGAATTGTTTCACTATGCACAAATCTTGATCATGGTATAAATTTGCTCATGCTTGGAATTTTACAAGATTATTATGACATTCATGAGTATAGATAAGGTCCATTTGCTACAATATTAGCTTAATCTCCACTTGCTATAATATTAGCTTACACCCTTTAAACACATATAATTGGACGACCATCCCTCTTTTCTTCTGAGACCTTAGAGTCAACACCATTCTTTAAGCAAGGTTGATCCTATTTGAGATATATATCCCTACAATAAAGCCTCTACTCTATTTGGAAATCATGGTATGCAATCCATGATTAAATTATTAGCAAGTACTTTTTTTATCTTATAAATGTTGTCACAAAGCCTTGTGAAGGCCTATGTCTAAGCATCATTGAAAAGGTTTTTTTCTTTGTATGGACCTTGTCACCAAATGCACATATTTTTATATCAATGGGAGACAGAAGCATAAAATTTTTCCATCTTATAGGAACCCAACAATTTCCCTCCTAGGCACAAGGTTAAGCTACAACTAGGGGCAATATCTAGCCTCATGGATGGGACACAAGCTAGATGTTACTAGAAAATCCATGACCCACTGAAGAAAGACTCAACAATAATACAATGGATACTAAGTTTCTTCCAGATATTATCTATGTTGAGATCACCTTTTGCTCTTGGAATAAAACTTGAAATTGCTTCTAATTCACTGAAAACTCGTCTTATTTGGATATAAAAAAACATATTAATAACCCAAAACCCATATGCCTCTCGCAAAAGTGAAAATATAACCTTTTATAAACCACTAATAACTCATTTAAACTAATGTGTTTCTTTCTTGATTATGAATAAATCAATGTATTATTGATTAAGCATAAATCAATGTATATTAACAATGATTACTATCGTGGAGTATGGGATTTTGGAGTATGTGAAACAATAACCCTAGTTCTCTAAATTGATTATCCTCGTTACCTCGGTTTATCTACTACGCTAATTCATTTGTTCGACAGTCAATTGGAATTGTTGTATTTTTACCGGTTTTCTGCTTTTTACCTAATTTCTTTATCAATCGAGAAACCCTCTATCCATTCCCTTATCATCATAATATGTGGGTATCTGCTTTCTTCTGATGATCATTTTCACACAAACTTAGTTAGTGTTTGTTTGTTGAATGGTGGCATTTGCAACCCAGGTTGAATCTCACCTCTCTTCGGTAGCTTGTAAACATGGAGTTCTTCAAGCCCATGTTGAAGAAATCCCGCGGTTATGACACATATGGTGCTAATGGTATTCCCTGGAACTCATCCTCGTCCGCTGGAAATTTGAATATGAATCCTCGCATGAATCTTAGTTCTGGCATTAATTATCACTCTAGACCTAACCCAAACTAAGGTCATGGGTTTAACCCCAATGCAGCGGGGGCTAACCCTAACCATAACCCTAACCCCGGGGCTAACGAGGTTATTCCAGGGCTGCCCTAGGGAGGATACCCACTTATGATGGGTGGAGGGCCATATGGAGGAGGTTCAGGAGGGTCATATGGAGGGGGGTCATATGAAAATGGGAGCAATTCCACCCATTTTGAAGGGTTAGGGTTTAAAAAACAACATCAGTAGGGAAGTAATGTGGGGGATCTCCAGTGCATGCATTATAAAACTGACGAGGGTTGTCCTTATGGCCTAACCTTCTGCTACAAACACGAATCTACAGGTATGTATTATTTCTGCTTCACAATCCATCCCTTCAGTCTATTATATGTTAATTTGATTGATTTAAGTGTTTATTATTTTTTTGTTCTGTTGTGTGCGAACAACCTATTAACATGAAGTGGATACCATAAAAAGATTTGGACATAATGAGATGCATTGCATAACATGCACTTCGTTTGGGTCAGGTCCCAGATTTGAGAAGTATCTATTCTTCTTCACAAACAAGAGACTTGACATAACTGCCTTTCTCTTTATTATTAACATCCCATTTGAGTAGGGCATATACCACAAGAAGCATGGAACCACTTGTAGATGGGTTTACAATATTTTGACCTCACCAATGAACCAAAGTCTCATTGGCACTAGTTCTCTGATTGAATACTCTATTATGCTGAAATGCTTGTTTTCCCAAAATTTTGCATATGTTTTGGCCATAAGCTACATAAACCTCCTCTCTCTGCTATTTTTCTGTTAAGACGTGCACCACTGAACCTTTGAGGTTTAACGTTATCTATATGCACAAACACGTATGTATTGTTTTGTTTTCTTTGAACGTCCTTTTGAAACCAACCACTAGTATTTATGATCCTTTTTTTTTCTTAATTTTAAAATTGTGAATTCAATTTGGTGAGAATTCAATTAAAAAAAATTACCGATGTATGGAGTTGGCACGTTTTGTCTTTTATTGCTACCCTATTATGGAATTCAAAGTTTCTTTCTTCGGGGTAGGTTTTGGGTAATGTCTAATGCCTCGTTTCACATGGAAGTGTTCAAAATTTTCCATATTTTGGCAATGTTGTTTTTTTTTCCATGTACCCTTTTCCAGCCTATTGTGTGTGCTATAATCATCTTGTATATCTAGTTCATTATCCTTTTTGGCCAAAGTTTTAATACTTTAGATCTAGATATGATACTGATAAAATCAAAGATTTAAATCTGGTGTAGTTAGTAGCCTTTTCCAATAGAACATTAGAAAGACCATTTGTTTATATAACTTGATGACCCTATTGGGTTGAATTGTGTTGGAAGACTTACATTTTTTTTTGAATGTGTGTAGAATTGGCTCTGGTATATTTTTGGAACAACCCCCAAAAAAAATCATCTAGTGGTATTTTTGAGGTCTTCCATTGACTTAAGATATTTGTATACTATTTTTATGTTGGAGCTATATTTCAATAAAGCCCCCCCAAAATATCTGCATATTCATTGGATCTACATTGTTCAAATCTACTTTAGCATTTTCTAATTTAAATTCAGAGAATATTGATTTTGTATTTACTTAATGAGAAAATTCAAAAACATATTAGATAGTTTTAAGATTTAACACCTTAAATTGTTGTACAAGTACACAATATCTATGCTTGGCTGTCCTTTGAGTTGAATAAAACATAATTTGTAGCTCCACTATTTCATGCATTTTATGTCCATTACTTTTGATAAATGTTGCAATGTGTGCATGCCAGTCAAGGTATTTACCTCCTTTGCTAATTTCCAGTTATTACGTCATGGATGCATTCTAAACATTTCTGTTGGTTGTTTTTTTGGGGCAGAAATGAGATGCATTATTCATAGTATGAATAACAAGGCAATGGATTTTAGCATTATGAAATATTCATATATGGTTGTGTTCATAATTATCTCTAGCAATTAATGTTTGTGAACTCATGCACGACGAGAAATTGATGCATAATTCATAGCATGAAAAACAAGGCTATGGATTTATGCATTATGAAATATTCAGATAGGGTTATGTTTATAAGTATCTCTAGCAATGAATTTCTGTGAAGTCATGCATGATGAGAAATTGGATAAGTGTTAAATCCTAACTGACCTACTGTTAATGGCACAATGCAAAGCTTGTTATCTAAATGAGTGATATGTTAGGTTAAGTCTGGTTTGGAAGAATTTATTGAAGATATGTCTAGATGAAGGTTTGTTATGTTGAATTCGGATGTGGATTAAGGTGGTACATCCTGGATTAATCCCCCAGGATACGTCTCCTTAAAGCCCTCATTCCCATGCCCACTGTTCAAAGTGACATGGTGGTCGTAGGGGAACCCGTGGTTGGATCGAATCCTTTGGTTTGAGCTATACGATAGACCGGACTTGGGAAGGTCAAATGAACGTTTTAGTATAAACAATCGGTTAAGAATCCTTTCAAAATCACACATCAAGTAGCTTCAAGAGGGCATAATGAACGCAAATCAGGTCGACCGGAGAAAATGTGAAGAGCTCGCTCTTTGACTCGCTTTGGGAAGATCGACTCTGGCATATGAAGGATAATCACTAGCAAGCAGTCCTCTTTCTAGCCTTGCTGTTGGTTCAAAGGAAAGAGAGTCAAAAGGCTCAAAGCGAACAACAACTTTTTCTACCGGTCTTGCCTTGGACCGATACCATCATGAATTTTTTTATTTTATGATCCTGACCTTGGACCTTGGACCAAGGACAATTAGACTAAGAAAAAAAATCTTACTTGGGCTCAGCAGCATGAGCATAGACCCATGAGTCATACACCTTTAGTGATTTTGATTTCCCGAGCTTAGATACCTTCTCGATTGAACGAGCTAGTAGACCCCTATCAACGTCTGGTTTATTTTACTTTCATGACTTGCTTGTGGGGAAACCTTAATGCCATGACTTGCCCTCTCGTCTTTATAACAAGTTTATAAAACCCTTGAATGGGTCGACTGACTGCTCAACAGACTCGCTACTTGTATCAAAACGGAGAACTACAACTGCAAGTCTTGGTTCGGTTGGTACTTATCTTGGCTTAGCTGGCACACAGGCTACTGAAAGGAAGGAATATCGGGCTTAGAACAATCCAATTAGCTCAGAATAAACAAGCTTAGCAACAATGGATCCTTGTACAGATTGATAATATGGCTCAGGTTCTGTTCATAATCCTGATCTTCTCATTAGTCAAGATCTTGTTCTTGGTTCAGGCATTGATGACTTGGGCTTTGAAAGAACATCAATACTTGTTGGCTCAACAAAAGCTGTATAATAAGCTTCAAAACTCTGACATACTTACTCAGTCGAGTACTGCGCATCGTAACCCGTGGCATCTAAAAAAAGTAATTTTCGTCCCCCCCTCCCGACATGGTACTCGTTCTCTTCCCTTGCCTTCTTCGCGAACCCTTGCTTATTTATATCTTAAACTGAAATATAGGCAGGAACATAAGTCAGAACATAGATAGGTTGATGTGCCTTCAACCTCGACCCGTTCAAGAGGTTAAGACAGCATCGGCTTCCCCTTTCGTTGAATTGGCTGTGTCTTCGGTCTCTCCCCCATAATCAAGAAACATGGAGACTCATTCATGCACACATATGATCATGATAATGTATTGGTTATGCCCTCGGTTACATTAGATCATGTACTTGGTACTCTCTTATTGAAGGATCGAAAATTTGTTTTTTAGAAGTCTAAGAAAAGGATTTCCCAACAGTCTATTATGAGTCTCGGTAGAAGCTAATAAGCCTTTGAATTAATCCCTTTTTGAGTACTCCCTATCCAAGGAAGGAAGTATGAATCTCTGGAAACTGAGAATGAAGCCTTTGACTGAATCTGAATCTCAGGTAAACGATTGAGAGTCTGATTCCCTCCCAACAAACTACCCTATCTATTAATAGGAAACTCAGTCGAACCTTTATCCCCTATCTTGACTGGGGAATAATCTCTCGATCTCCTTTTCCCAGTCGGATCCCCCTCGTTCCCGTCTCTCGGTATCCGTCTATCAATCAATTTGCTCAATGGGATCTGACCTTTGTGGTCTTACCGCTGAGTGTACAAAAACTAAGAAAGAGAGCACTCTTTCATCTTCTCTCGGAATACTCCTCGCCTCCTCGCTCGTCTCTGAAGGATTCTCTATAAAACGAAGGTTTCTTCTTTCATAAGCAATGAATAGAAAATTTGTACTGTCTTCAGTACCGGACTCTCATGATATGCAGAGAGATTACATTTGACTTGAGTGGTTATTAAGCCTTTCAAGTCGGTTTGGTGATATTGATATGAAATGTATCAATATATAATATTATTAAGAAAAATAAATATATCCTCGCAATGGACATAGACTTTAGCACAAAAACATCACGGTACTGGATCTACACTAGACACAGAAGGCTGAGAACAACACCCTCGGGACAAGCAAAAACTGTTTCAACAGAACGAATGACATTAATGTTGTTTTTCTGGTTGACTAAGAAAGAAGAAAGGCTAACCTTGATGGCTCTTAATGGATAACACTAATAATAGCATATAGGCTCAAAAACCGTATCATAGCATGTACTTCTAAAGAAAATCTTTGAAAAATTTCTTGGGCATTATATGATAACTGTCGTTTGAAGATGTTCTTGACAACTTATATATTTTGAGAAAAGTCTGATATTTTTCACATGCAAGATTGGAGATAAAAGTGTGAACTAAAGAAAAATGAGGGAAATAAAAGGCAGACGTAATTTTATATAATTTCCATTCTGTTGATTTCTTACAGGTTAATATTTAACTATATGATGATAAAGTAGTTATTACTTCTTCATGACCGTTAGGAGCTACAAAACAATACCCGAGCATTGGGAGAATGAGTGCTAGCAATTCCATGCTTAACTATTCTTTAATATATCCATTACAATTAGATTCCTTTCATTATAAATGCATGATGATACAACTATGTAGCTAATACTTAGAGATGTGTAGTTAATCATACAACTAGGCCATTGACAGCTTCAAAGCCATACTCAAATTTGTTTCATGTAAGAAATTAGTTGTTGTCCGCGGAATTATAGTTCATTGTTGTTCAACCTATTTTTTGTGAAAAGCCATCCGTTATGAAATTGTATTATAAATACATCGTAGTAAAACCAACTGATTCTCTATAGGGCCACTAACAACATTATCCAACTGAATGAGAATCACTGCTCTGCATTGTTTTTATATGATATATTCACGTATGTGTTAAGCCTTTCTAGTATTTAAAGATTACAAAAGAACATAAGAAATACTAAATGTAATTGTAGATGGAGTATATCTATCAGAGGAAACTTGTCCAGCTCAAAAATTACCGTTTCTAAAGAAAAATTCGTTATTGTAATTCCATGGAAAAAAGTAGAGGATGGTTGTAATCGTTTATGTTCTTCCTAATGGATTATATAATGTGATTGGTCAATGCTATAATTTTGATTTGGTGTAAAAATAAAGGAAATTATAGAAGGATGCTTGATTTTGATTGCAAAGGAGTTTGTATGGTGGGTATTGATAACTCCTTTTTTGAAAACAAGCATGGAGGTGCAAGAGGTATGATACTATGGAAAATATGGGTAGAGGAAATTGCTTTAAAAGTAACTGATTGAATTTGATTGTAGAGGAGTTTGTACAATGTGTTGTTGGAGTACTCCTTTCCTGCAAGCCAAAATGAAGTGTGGCAGGTGCAATAATATGAAAAATATGGAAAAAGGAATTAATAACAAAATTAAACCATTAAAAAATTATAATGATATCAAGGATTTAATTGGTCTTGGAATTATTCTTACAAGTCCCAACAATTAATTATCTTAATAACCTGGTTTCTATATGATAAATTGTTATTAGCTATAGAAACTTAATAACCAGAATCAATCATAGATGATATACTTTGGTAGTGCACTTGGCTACTCCAAATGAAAAACAAATAATATACAAAATGGTACCACAGTAAAGAAAGGACAAAAAAATACAAGATATAGTGGAGGGCACCTTGAACATCTATTTTCTAAGAGTAAAAAACTACATGTGTTGTCTAGGATATTGCCCACTTTGTTTTCTCAACAGAATACTAAAAGAAAATGAGCTGAAATATTTAGAATTTTTTTGTTATGCTAAATTTTATGTGATTATTTTAAGCTCATGTTTTTCATTTTGTCCTCTTGCCCTTCTCTATTTTGAGTTAGAAAGGGGGGATGTTTGGGGTAATTCTTGGGCACTTGTGGGATGTGTTATCAGAACAGACTGGACTGAACTAGACTGAATTGACTGGTCCAACCTTTCTTAGAGGGAAAATTGGTCTGGACGCAAAGATGAATTCATGAAAATGGTTAGAAATTTTCTTATTAAAGTCATAACTAATTTGGCTTTCTCTCTTTCCATGTATGTGTGGATTCCTTTGGAGCATATGGATTTATTTAAACTTATAGGTTTCAATGCCATAATATTTCTACTTATACTTTGAGATGTATTCTATTAATGATTCCACATCTTTATTTCTTTTTTATGATTCTTGGATTCACACTTTTTTCTTGTGCTTATGTCTGTTAATATTTCTTGATGTTAAAAAGATGCAGCCCAATGAAATTCATCATTATACATTTGGTATTGTTTCTGTTACAAGTGCCACTGAAACCACTTTCTATGCAGATTCACCACCATTCTCCATTCTGTCATTTTATGTACAACAATCTCAAGTAGCATATACTTCTATCAACATTCTTCTTGATAAGGGATTACAGGTTTTGGTTTAGGAGCTACTATCTATGTGGGAGACTTGAGGTTTTCTAGACCTTGTAGGATGTTGGAGTATGCGAAATTCGTGGAAGACTTGGAGGCTTTTGGGAAATTGCAGAAATGAGATGTGGGTGTGGCCTGGAATAGAAGGGATGTGGAAATGGACACAGTTATGTTGTCCCTGAGGCTTGCTAGGGGTATGGATTGTTAATTCCCTATATTAATAGTGTAGTCCCTTATTATGTTAGTGTAACCCCCCTTACTGTTATTGTGGTACCCTTGTAAACCCCCTATTGTTATTATGGTGCCCTTAAATTATTATTGTTAGGTCAGCTAGGATTACACTGTGGCCCCACTAGGATTACATTGTGGCCCCATGGATTCCTATATATAGAAGGGAGGTTTTGTAATTTGTATCATCTAAGAATTTTTCATTCATGTAATGTATTGGAGGTTTCCCCCTGGAAGTGGCTTATTTATAAGGCATTTATATCTCTTTTCTTCTCTTTTTGGAGCTGGTTTCACAACATTTGGTATCAGATGTTTGAGATCCTAGGGTTTCGTTGCTCCAAACAGGTCATCGTGCAATTTTCACTATAATGTTTTTTCTACGAAGGTTCAGAATATGAAATTTTTATAGTGCAAAGCAAAAATCCCGAGGAACATCGTCGCAAAATTTCAGAGCTTGGTTCGCAATATTTTCAAGTTAGGTCATTTTGTAGGCTCCTGAATTTAACCTAAAGAAGTCATCGTGGTATTTTCGTAATAACTTGTTTTCTACGAAGGTTTAGAAGCTAAAATTTTTAGAGTGCGAAGCTGCAATCTTGAGGAACATCATTGCAAAATTTCAGAGCTTGGTTCACAATATTTTTGGAGATATTACTTATGGAAGTTAGGTCTTTGTCACGCTCCTGAATTTCATCTCAAAGAGGTTATCATGGGAAAAACTTCATAACTCTCTCTCTTAGCATCAGATTGGAGTGCCGTCAAAAGTGGCCACAAGTACACAGATTTTAGTTTCTTTGCTATCAATTTTAGAGATTAAGGATCAAACAGTGACACGTGGAAAGTCATACAAGTTCGCTCCACTGAACCAGTCCATAATTAGGTCATTGTGGGAAATTGGACATAACTTTGCCTTGAAGAATCCAAATTAGGTCAGACCTCTGGAATTTGAAAGAGGATTCAGAGGGCTGCCTCAGTGATGAATTTCAAATATTTAAGAGCCACAATCATAGAGATAATCCAATTTCAATATCAAGCTCCTCAAAAGAAAGAAAAATGTGTGTATTTGGTTTTTAAAATTGCATAAATTTTGTTCGGAAAAACAGTTTGAAGTGATTCCAAGGGCATATTTTATAATTTTTATCAATATTGGGTTCTATAATGGCTCAAAAAAATAATTCCATACCCACTGAGCCCTCAAAAATATATACTATGACGCATGAAGAGGAAGAATTGCAGTATGAGATATCAAAATTACGGTACCAAGTGCAACAAATTTCGATCTTACGAAGACCAACCGAAGATGACATGGATGGTTTAAAAGTAGAAATGCAGGCTAAGTTGGATGGTTTGAAGGATCAAATAATAGATAATATGGATGATAAATTAGTGGAAGATCACATCGAGCATCAACAACAAGTTCTCCAACTCTCAAAAGATAACCTAACTTTGGTGTAGAATCTAATGAAACAACAAGAAGATCAACATCACATCGAAAGAAGTTCTGAAGCAGTCACAAAACAAGAACTCGACAAGTACGATCAATTTTAGAGTATCTCAGCAAGTGGAATAACTTTCCTATAGAAGATTCCACATGGGAGGATGAGAATTTTATACAGAAGCATCAAGAAATAATCAAGCGTTGAGGACACCACTTGTTTGAAGGAGAGGGGGATGTTAAGTCCCTATATTAATAGTGTAGTCCCTTATTATGTTAGTGTAGCCTCCCTTATTATTATTGTTGTACCCTTGTAACCCCCATATTGTTATTATTGTGCCCTTATATTATTATTGTTAGGTCAGCTAGGATTGCATTGTGGCCCCACTAGGATTACATTGTGGCCCCATGGACTCCTATATATAGAAAGGAGGTTTTGTAATTTGTATCATCCAAGAATTTTTCATTCATGTAATGTATTGGAGGTTTCCCCTTTGAAGTGGCTTATTTCTAAGGCATTGATATCTCTTTTCTTCTCTTTTTGGAGCTAGTTTCACAACATGGATATTTAGATGTTTTCGAGGGTGTTAGGGAAGTCGATCTGCATGTCTTTGTACAATGGATTGAAGCCATTTATAGGGAGTGGGAAGTTGCTCGTTTTGGATGAGGACAGAAGGGAACTTTCACCTGGAATATTTTATTATCTTTGTAGTGGTAGTGTACATGAAGAAGCTTTTCCTTAGAATTTTTCACAGAGGAATATTCCAGAGGTGGATAATGAGCTATTGTGTAGGTATAGGAGATTTTATCTGGATGAAGTTATAGAATATTTTGCTAATAGTGCAAATAAGATTGAATTTATAAGACTAAGTGACCCAGAAGGATTATTCCTTTTGTCAATCGAGCTAATTTCAACTGCATTTTCAGCAATTTCTTCTTGATAGTGGTTGATAGGAACAAGTATTTTTTGCAAATGAAGCTCGTAATGGAGGATGGTGAGCTTCTCTATAGAAATGGGTAGAATTATTTGGGTGAAGTTTAAGAATATTCAATTTCTTTATTATATATAAGGAACACATCTATAATATTTAGTGACCCATTTTCAGCTCTCTTTCTTTGATAGGTGATTTTTTAAGTCCCATTTACTGCCTTTCACAGAGTTGCTTATCATTATTTGTGATAAATATTTGTTTGGAGGCCAATTTTTTTGTATTAGGAAATTTATTTTCTTTAGATTTGTGCGATCTTCATATTCATTATAGTTGAAACTTTTGGAGTAATCTCACATTTGGCCCCAACCAATATTATGTGTATATTTTATACTATATTTCTAGTTTTGGTTAAGGCCAATGTAGTCAGCTCAATGTAGGTCCATAACCAAATTCTTACTGGAGATACCTCCGTAGGGGCAGAACTAAGCCTGAGATGATAATCTAGTGTAGGAAGGAACTCAAATTTCACTTCTGGCATGATGCCAATAGTTGATAAATGAGAAATGAAGATCGACAACCTCCCAAGCGAGCTTGGATAGGATGCAAGAGAGCTAAGAGAGTTGTCTTGCATCCTAACTCGCTTAAGAGGTCATATATCTTCCTTTATCCTTGATCAACTATTGCTATCATGCCATAAGCCAAATGTGAGTTCCTTCTTAAAGTGGATGATCATCTTAGGGTTACTTATGCCCCCCAATATAATTTCTAGAAGCAATGTCACAATTCTGATGGTTGTTCCCTCGCAATTCTAGCGGTATGACCCAAACATCACTAAGAATAGTGTCAGACTAGCGAAGCATAAGGTGGCACTACCAATGTTTGTTTCAGTCGCTAATATGGCCCAATCGTCACAACAATGTTATGCCAGTTGTTGGAATAGTGACGACTATCGTGGCACTTCCGATAGTTGTTTCGGTCGTTGAAAAACTAATAAAGCTAGATGTGAGACAACAGGTCGTTAGTATTGTGACACATTCTAGGAGGGCATTAGTGTCTTAATATTGACGACGTCACATGCTGTCAAGATAGCGACAATAAATAGTGTGATTTTAAGATTGACTAAACGAAGACACATGTCGTGTCTAGTATCACTCTACTGACAATTATTAGAAGTGTCGCATATGCGATGGTACATGAAGCAACATTTTTCCCAACCTCAAAGTGTCACTCTTGGGACACCAATGTGTCGCAATAGAGAAATTTTGGCCGAAAAAAATGGGGCCAAATATGCTAGTGATGGTGGGGTTATTACTTAAAGTAGAAGATGAAATGGAGGCAACATGTTTTCTGCAGAAAAATCGCTAAAAGGTGGAGACCACCCATCTGCCAACAAACACATCAAAGAATTAGAATAAAAATAATTCATAACGTTCTAAATGTTCATTAGCTATATAACAGAATAAGTAAAATAAAACATGTTATATTTCAAATAAAATAAAACAAGATATCTTAAAAAAATATACAATATACGATAACAACACTCAAATGCTATCTTTTTACATACATGAGTAAAAGGCTTTCATGGCATGTTTGTGTTACAATTCCCAGTTAAGAGGGAAGCTTTACATGATGATGTAAGCCCTCATAAGAATAAATTTTGGCAGAAGCAGTGCATAAGGAATTTACTCATACATGAAGTTTCTTCCTTGGTTGAATTTCATCATCATAATTACCACCACCTTCATCATAGCCATATGTCTTCTCCTATTTGTTTCTATCCAAAATTTTGTTGATTTTATGTAACTCGTTATTTAGCTGCTGGGATTTATTTTTCTTCCTCATTTTGTAAAAACCTTGCTTGAATTTCATCATCATAATGACCATACCTTCATCATAGGCATATGTCTTCTCCTATTTATTTATATCCAAATTTTTGTTTATTTTATGTAACTCATTATTTAACTATTGGATCTTATTTTTCTTCCTCGTTTTATGACCACCTTGCATCTTCACACCAAACTGAAAGATAGATTTAGGAATTTCCTACTCTTGTTCATTACATTTTTCCCATTTTTCTTTGTCTCAAGGTCCCAACGATGGAGATGACCCTTAGCCCTGCCACCCGTATCCATTTTTTTTAGACAAACCTTGGCCTACCACCCATATCCATTTTTGTTAGGTCGTCCTCATCATCACTATCTCCAATCTCCCTATTTTTTCACCATGAAAAATACCCATCGATAAATTAGAATCCTTCCATATCAATATGAAAAAAAGTCCTTTAAGAAAGTCAATACCTGTATATGTTCAAAGTGAAAATTTTAAACAAGATAGTTTCATATACAAAAATTGGCATACAAAAATAGTGTCAAACATGGAATCTTTGATTATTCAGATCGCAAATCCTGACATCATAATACTTATTAGTTGCAAGAGAAGGAGATGACCAAAAAATAACTTCAATCATCAATAAAATCTATCAACATATACCTTGTGTAGTGGATTCCTTCGAACATTGATTTTCTCTTGAGCCTTAACATATATTGGGGAACATTTTTATACAAATTCACATACCCTACTAATTTTTCCTTAAAATTTAAACATAAATAGCTATAATATTTTTCTTTAGTGTCCACACATAATGGGGAATGTGCAAAAACTATTAGTATGGAAGGACAACATTTGAATCAGTGGTGTCTATTGATACTTCGCAGAGTTGCAGGCATACTAGATATATACTAGAGTCTTCATTAGAGGAGATGTTTTAATGATTTCCGCTGGTGGACAAGTTTGGATTCGGAAGCCTGTTAGATCCTGGAAATCTACGAACAAGTAGCTGCATTGCGGGGTCGTAGAATGCATTGGCAGAGTTTTTGTGTGAGTGGACTAAGACAAAGCCAGTGGTAGAAGAGTTGCAGTTTGCCAGAGGCTGCAACGTTTATTGTTGATAGCGTCGACGTAGCAACAGAGGACTGATTTGGTCTAGTAACCGAGAAGGAAAGTTTGTGTGCAGTGAGGTGTAGTTTGACCAGTGCTGAGTAGAGTTGTGTTAGTTGGGTTGGAGGACGTAGAAGGGTCGATCAAGGGTTGAAGGTCAAACACATTGTTAACGTGGTCTTTAGGTGTAGCGATGAAGTTTGGTTCAACATATTTGCTATATTGATTGAGGGAGGTGTGTCAAGAATATGATGAGTATTGGTTTCTTGTGGCTATGTCATGCACTGTTGGAATTTTAAACTACGAAGGTGTATAGTCAATGTGGAGAAGGACCTGTTGTGGAAAAATTGTGGACAAATCAATGTCGAACTAGAGACGGATAAGGTGGCACTAACGATGGTTTTTTCCGTCACTGGTATGGCCCAATCGTCGCAAAAATGTTATGCCAGTTTTCTGAAGACAGATGAATGTCGTGGCAATTCCGACGGTTGTTTCCATAGATAGAAAATTAATAGAGCCGAACGTGCGACGACAGGCCATAAGTATTGTGACACATCCTGGGAAGGCATTAGTGTCGTAATACCAACATCTCCACATGATGTTGGGATAGCAACAATAAACAACGCGATTGTAAGATTGACTAAATGAAGACACATGTCGTGTCTAGTGTCTCTCCACGATCTCCTGATTTTTTTCACCATGCAAAATAGCTTTTGGTAAATTAGAATCCTTCCATATCAAGATGGGAAAAAATCTTTTCAGAAAATCAATACCTAAAGTGAAAATTTTAAACAAGATAGTTTCATATACAAAAAATGGCATACAAAAACAGTGTCAAACATGGAATCTTTTCTTTGTCAGATTGAAAATCCTAATATCATAATACTTATAAGTTGCAAGACAAGGAGATAAACAAAACATAACTTCAATCATCAAGAAAATCTATGAACATATACCTCGTGTAGTGGATTCCTCTGAAAACTGATTGTCTCCTGAGCCCTAACATATATTGGGGAACATTTTTATACAAATGCACATACCCTACTAATTTTTCCTTAAAATTTAAATAGAAAATGATATAATAGTGTTCTTTAGTGCCCACACATAATGGGGAATGTACGTTAACTATTTGTATAGAAGGAGAACATTTGAATCTATGGTGTCTGTAGATTCTTCACAGAGTTGCAGGCATACTAGATATATACTCGAGTCTTCATTAGAGGAGATGTTTTAATGAGTTCTGCTGGTGGAAAAGTTTGGAGTTGGAAGCTTTGTTTGATCTTGGAAAGTTGTGAACAAGTAGCAGCATTGTGAGGTCGTAGAACACATTGACAGAGTTTTTGTGTGAGTGTAGTGAGACAAATTCAGTGGTAGCAGAGTTTCGGGTCACCAGTGTCTACAACGTTTATTGTTGATAGCACTGAGGTAGAATCAGAGGACCAATTTGGTCTAGTAGTCGAGAAGGAAAGTCAATGTGTAGTGAGATGTAGTTTGAACAGTGCTGAGTAGAGTTGTGTTAGATGGGTCGGAGGTTGTAGAAGGGTCGATCAAGGGTTGAAGGTCAAACAGATTGTTAACATGGTCTCCGAGCGTAGCGATGAAATGTGATGCAACATATTTTTTATAGTCGTTGAGGGAACTGTGTCAAGAATATTATTAGAATTGGTTGCTCGTGGATAAGTTGTGCACTGTTGGAATTGTGAGCTATGAAGGCGTATAGCCAACGTGGAGAAGAACCTGATATGGAAAAATTATGGACATATTAGTGTTATACTAGTGACAGAAAAGGTGGCACTACCGACGATTGTTTCCGTCACTGATATGGCCCAACCATCGCAACAATGTTATGCTAGTTGTCGGAATAGTGAAGACTATCATGGCACTTCCGATGGTTGTTTCCATCGCTGGAAAAATAATAGAGCTGGACAGGTGACGACAGGCCATCGATATTGCTACACATTCTGGGAAGGCATCGGTGTCGTAATACTGACATCTCCACATGATGTGGAAGTAGTGACAATAAGCAACGTGATTGTAATTTTGACTAAATGAAGAAATGTGTTGTGCCTAGTGTCGCTTTAAAATCTCCCGATTTGTTCACCATGAAAAATAGCCATTATAAATTAGAATCCTTCCATATCAAGATGGGAAAAACTCCTTTCAGAAATTCAATACTTGTATATGTTCAAAGTAAAAATTTTAAACAAGATAGTTTCATATACAAAAACTTGCATAAAAAAAATAGTGTCAAACGTGGAATCTTTGATATGTTAGATTGAAAATCCTGACATCATAATACTTATATGTCACAAGACAAGGAGATGACCCAAAAATAACTTCAATCATCAAGCAAATTTATCAACATATACCCCATGTAGTGGATTCTCATGCAAGAATTATGCTAGAAAGCAGATCCTAGCATATAAAAAAACTCATTGCTTCACTCCATTTGAAAATGCTCAAATTTTCTTCCAATAAAACCATGAAAACATTCAACTCAAATTTACAAGAAGGAGAAAGAGCTATTCAAAACAACTACAGATATAAAATATAAAATTTCACTGGCCAAATATTGCATTGGGCAGCCTCTTTGCTCTTGGCCCTTCAAACCACTCCTCATGCTTCCTGTACTCCTCATGCACTTAGCTCTTGTTCTTCCTAACAAAAACACTCCTATTTATACATAAATAATGTATTTATTTCACCCCATAAATTTCTCCACCCAATCCTCAACTAAATCTAATTTATATTCATTTTAGTTGTGGACTCAACAAAGTCCCGTACATAGAATTCATACTCCCTAAATTAGCTAACTAACTCATATCCTTTTAATTATTAAAATAATATATACATTAATCCTTGCCTTTACATTTTCCTCTCTTAAATTATGAAAATGAATAAAATAATTAATAAAATAATTAAAAATTCTGACCCCCTATTTCACACAATTAAGTAATAAAAATTGAGCTTGATGCTCTTGCATTAGACTCCCAAGGTTGAAATTAATCATGATCACCTGATCATGTGTTCGGATCTTTGTTTGTATGGATCCCATATCTTGTGTTGCAATTTTCCATTTGTCATTGCTTTTGTTTGTTGTTCTTCTCTAGGTCTCCATACCTTATGTTGCATCTCCCCACTGGCTATGTTTTCACAATCTTTTGTTGTCTTCCTCTTGCTGTTTCTTCTTTGTTTTACTGCTACTGGCTTCTTCCAGGATACTTTCATCAGTATCCACATTATCAGTCTAATTTCTCTGTCCAATAGATCTTCTCTAGCATCTTCAATAAAACTTGTAATCACAAAAAAATTGTTAAAATAAAAAACATAAGGCCTCAGTGCCTCTTTCTCTTTTGGAAACATTTCAGTATGCTGCTCTAAAATTTCCTCGTCCATCAGCACATCAGTATGCTGATTTAAATTCTCTATGAGACTATTAGTTAGTCCCTCCTCCACATCATATGTTTTTAGAATGTCTCCTCATTCTGGTTCACAATAATGAACTTCTTCGAATTGCTGAATCATTCCTACCTCCTTACTCCCTGTTTCCTGATTATTATTCAAAACAATTTCTTTGTCTTTCTCTTTCAACAACTCACCCTGAGTATAGATCCTTTGATTTTCCAACTTTTTTCTCTGAAAATATAAATTTTTGTATAACTTAACAATCTCAACTGGAGTAGAACTTGGAAATTTTACAAAACTTTCCATACCTTTGTTTGCTGTTGAACAATCATTAGATGGTCCTTCTTCCTCTGCTTCAATATTCTACTGAATATTTCCATGGAACCCCTCTATCTTCATTTCTTTCAGAGATCTTGCTATCTTAGAATCATTCTGAACAGATTTCAGATTCAACTCTTCTTTAACAAACTTCAAAGTTTGTTCAACACCTTGTGATGTACCTCCTTGGAATTTTTCTTCGGCATTTCCACTTTGTTCTTGTTCCATAACAGCTTCGACTTGTTGTCTTACCCCAAATAAGAATTCATTTATGATTTCGTCATGTTGTAACCAATCAACACTTTCCTTCTCGAAAATGAATTCTCTACCAGTCTTTACCTCAAGAGTTTCATTCTCCTTTGTGACAGTTACATCAAACTGCTTACCCCATAATTTTACCTAAAATACCTTTCCAATTTTCTGCACCCTTCTAATTTTTCTGAGTGAATCCACTCTTAGCCCATTGACTGGTCTCTTCACAAGCAAGCTCTCAAAATGTACTTCCAACATTTAGGAAGAAAACACAAATCCCACACCTCCAAATTAGTATAGTAAAATATGAATTTTTTTTCTTTGGCCCAAGCTTACAAGATTACTCTTCAAAATGGTGTAATTGATTCATTTCTTCATGGGAAATTCCAAAAAATTTTCTATAATATGAAATATTATAATTTTATGGAAGCTTCAACTCATATAGAATTTTATGAGTCCTCACAGGACCATTGTGGGACAAATAAAAATTTCATTTAAAAAAATATGGCATTTGAATCCCATGAATAATTCTTCAACCTACGTTCATCCTTAACAAACCAACTTGGAAAATATTAAAACTATTCACTGCAATCGCTATCGCCTTCCAGCTGTCGATGACCGATATACATGGTTTAACTCGCAGAAGATTTTACTGTATGCATTAAAATATTCATTACCAGCAAACGTGACTAAGGGATTCTGAAGCTTGCATTTCACACCATTAATCCGACTACCAAATAATCATAGCCCAGCAACACACTTACCAACCCACATGAAATGTTAACGCAGCAATTGATGGAGTCTTTGCTATGGATCACTGCCCAATAATGCAAAGAGAATTGGACTGTCTCGTAGTTTTTCTTGGAATATTTCACTACCGGTTGCTCTACTTCATCTAGTATTGGCACTACTCATCCGCTTTAAACATCATCACACAAGAGAGAAAGTAGTCTTTGTGCTCTGGGTGTTTTTTGTAATAGATTTCTCATCTTTCGTTGGCACCCGCTGCTATACCTTCTAATCAACTTTAAATACCGAGCTCTAATCTACGCAGACAGATCTGTTGTCCCCATATTCTCCACATCTGAACAAGCTGGATGTTACAAAGTTGCATCCTCTTTCTCCAGAGGTCATTTCTTGTTAGGCTACAATAAACATAGGTACAATTGGGCATGTGGCACATGGGAAATCAACAATTGTTAAATCAATAGACAGTTCGTTTCAAGAATGAACTAGAGCGAAACATTACTATTAAGCTGGGATATGCTAACGCAAAAATATATAAATATGAAGATGACTGCTGTCCTCGACCAATGGACTACAAGGCATATGGAAGCAGGAAGGAAGATAGTCCTTTGTGTGATGTCGCTAGAATTAAAAACACTCATATGAAGCTTTTAAGACATGTGTATTTTGTTGATTGTCCGAGTCATGATATTCTCATGGCTACTATGCTCAATGGTGCTGCTATCGTGGATGGGCACTGCTTTTGATTACTGAAAATGAGCGCTGTCCTCAACCTCAAACTTTAGAGCATCTTGCTGCGGTGGAGATCATGTGTCTTAAGCATATAATTATTTTACAAAACAAAATTGACCTTATCCAGGAGAGTGTAGCTATTAACCAACATGAGGCAATTAAAAAGTTTATTCAGGGTACCATTGTGGATGGAGCACCTTCAATACACAGTAGCATCCCTTGAAACACCATGCTTCAAGCCATCGCTCGTAGTTTTTGAGCTACTTACTCCTCAATATATTTGTGATTCTTGTGTTTTTCATTTCACTCCACACCTTTGGAGGGAAATTATCACTGATTACTCAGTTAGTTGTAGATGTGAATGATTAATCAACTAATTTACGGGCACTTCCTTGATATGATGTCCATGAAACGAATGGCTCCATTACTACCTAGACTGGAATACCACGGCATCCGTTCAGCGGTTGAAATTCCATTCAGTGACTTGTAGTTGTGACTTGCATGCGTATGCATAGCTCCACAAATCGATGTTGCTTCACCTTCGATACTACAACTCTACCTGCATGCTAATAGATTTTCTACACAATCCCATGCGATGTCCAGCACTACTATAGCATTGCCAATCCATCACTTGCATTCAAGTTTTTCTCACATTGCATGCATACATTTCAAACTTAAACAAAAATTTTAATATATCAATCAACTCTTTTCCTCGCAGGAAATTGTGTCCAGCTTTGATACCAAATGATGCAGGGATTCTACTAGAAAGCAGATCCTAGCATATAAAAAACTCACTACTTCACTCCTTTTGAAAATGCTCAAATTTTCTTCAAATAAAACCATGAAAACATTCAGTTCAAAATTTACATGAACGAGAAAGAGCTATTCAAAACAACTACATATATAAAATATAAAATTTCTCTAGCCAAGTATTACATTGGGTGGCCTCTTGGCTCTTGGCCCTTCAAACCACTCCTCAGTCTTCCTGTACTCCTCACGCACTTAGCTCCCATTCTTCCTCACAAAAACACTCCTATTTATACATAAACAATGTATTTAATTCACCCCATAAATTTCTCCACCCAATCCTCAACTAAATCTAATTTAGATTCATTTTAGGTGTGGACTCAACAAAGTCCCGTACATAGAATTCCTACTCCCTAAATTAGCTAAGTAACTCATATCCTTTTAATTATTAAAAGAATATATACATTAATCCTCACCTTTACATTTTCCTCTCTTAAATTCTGAAAATGAATAAAATAATTAAAAAGACTCACCCCCTATTTCACACAATTAATTAATAAAATTGAGCTTGATGCTCCTACATCAAATTCCTCTGAAGTCTTATTGTATCCTGAGTGCTAACATATATTGGGAAAGATTTTTATACAAATGCATATACCCTACTATTGTTTCCTTAAAATTCAAACATCAATGGCTATAATAGTTTTCTTTAGTGTCCACACATAATGGGGAATGTGTGCTAACTATTTGTATTGAAGGAGAAAATTTGAATTTGTGGTGCCTGTTGGTTCTTTGTAGAGTTATAGGCATACTATATATATACCGGAGTCTTCATTATAGGATATGTTTTAATGACTTCCGCTGGTGGACAAGTTTGGATTTGGAATCTATGTTCGATCCTGGAAAGCTACAAAAATTAGCAGTCTTGCAGAGTCATAGAATGCATTGTCAGAGCTTTTGTGTGAGTGGAGTGAGACAAAGTTAGTGGTAGCAAAGTTGCAGTTCACCAGAGCGTGCAATGTTTATTATTGATAGCTTCGAGGTAGCAAAAAAGGAATGATTTAGTCTGGTAGTCGAGAAGGAAATTCGGTGTGCAGCGAGGTGCAGTTTGACCAGTGCTGAGTAGATTTGTGTTAGTTGGGTTGATGTAATATTCCAAAAGTTTAGCCTTAAGCTAAATGGAATATTATAGTTTATTTTATCAGTAGGTAGGTGAATAAGTGGGTGAGGAGGCCCATAAATCTCCTTAGCAGCAATAAAAAAACCTCAAGTGTGAAAGGAGACCTTCTAAGCAGCTAAATAAAGCACCTCTAAGTGTGAACAGGGGTTGGATCATATTGATTCAGTCAACTTTGACCAAGTCAACAGTGTTGTTATGGAGGAGTGGAGATTAAATGAGGAATAACACATTTTTGGAGGGATATTGATTTCATGAAGGAAATGACCTAATTGAGTGGGGCCAAGGGAAAAGAAACTCATAATATATATAAGGAAGAGGATGGAAGCTATATGGGGTTATGCTTTGGATTATTATTTTGTATATGGTCTGTTTAGACTACTTTCATTCTTCAGCTGTTTAGTTGAGATTGCTGTGTTGTTTAGCACCGGGTGTTTCTGAGTGGGAATCAGACCTCTTTCCTTGAGAGGAATTTTGGAAGAGCATTGTTTTCATTTCCACATTCAGGTTGTCAGGCCAAGCTACAAATTTCATCATCAGCGTAGTTTCTGCAGGATATTGTGTTGTGTTGCAAGGTGTTGCAGTGGAGGGTTTAGAAACCCACTTTCTGAGCCAGTTTCTCATAGGAGGAAGGATTCCTTCTCTTGGGAGATCAGTTTGGAGATATATTGGACAAATTTCAGATCTTTGGCACTAGGCCAACTATTTCCCATGATTTACAGTGTTGTTCCATCTGGGAATTGTGCTATTTTGGAGGGCAGCTTCAGTGAGGGATCTTGTGGCCCCTTTGGAGTGTTTTCTTGTGATTGAAGGGTTCAACCTTTCATTGGAGGGATCCCTGAGGGGATCTACATCAGATCTACAATATTTCAGCCCTCTACAGTCATGTTCTTCAATTTGTAGTGAATCTTCAGCCCTAGGGATTTAGATCCCATCTTATTTATGGTGTATTTCTGAAATCCCCTTTTCGGGTTCTTTGTAGGAGATTGTGTAAAAACTAGATCTATAATTTTCATATATTTTGAGGCATATAACATCGATACATATTTTTTACATTCCTTTGTTGTAGCAGTGCATTTATAACTGCACTGTAGCAGTCTTCCGACATTTTTTATTGTAGCAGCAGTTCATATTCAGGAGTGATTGCTTATGGGAGGCTTGTTTCCTCATTGTATATGATTCATGCCTCACTAATTTTTATTGGTTTTCTGATATAATAAATGATTTTATTTCTCAAAATTGGTCTCCAATGTTAATGAGTTGATTTACATTACTATTTCCAGTTTTATGTTCATATATTGATGCTTCCCCATTTGCAAATATTACAGTGGTATCAGAGCATAATCTTGGCTCAGCCTATGCATTCAGCCAATATGTCATCATAAGGAGAAGCATTATAACAAGGAGAAGGAGATGCACATAAAACACAAAAATAAGACTCCATTATTTGGAGGAAGAGAGGAAGAGGAGCTCTCAAAGCTTCTTTTTCAAACTATGTAGAGCATTAAGGGAGATCTCAAGAAGATGAGAAGGGAGATGTGTAGAGAATCTCCAAGAGAGTTTGAATCTAAATCCAAATCTAGATTCTCACATGAGGAGTGTGAGCATGCAACCACACATTATGATTCACAGCGCAGTCATATGCCCAGATCTACTAGGAGGGAGATGGAAGAATAAGAAAGGCCTAGGATGGAGACTTTTAGTGATTTTTCGCAAGAATATGAATCTTAAACTAAGAGGTTCAAAGCTCACATCACCTTCCAAGATTTTTGCAAGATCAAGGAGGAAAGGAGCTAGCAGCATGATGTGGGTAGATTCTTTCTATCTACTTTTGATGGTTCACATAAATGTTCAACTAGGGCTTGGGTGGAGGAGCTAGACACCTATTTGCAGCAACACCAAGTTTCAGAGAATGAACCCATCAAAGTTGCAGTGCTGCATTTTGGAGGTAAGGCCTACGCTTGGTGGATATGTGAGTCCTATTCTTTAAAAAATGCACATACATCTACTTATGAAAAATTCACTAGGAGACTAGTGGAAAGGTTTGATGGAAAACATTTTGAAACATCTTTGATGGAGCTAAACAAACAAAAATAAATCAAACTGTTGCAAGGGTTGAAAGGACCTACAAATTCAACTCCACTTCAAAAAATTGTTGAAGAGGCTAACATCTTGCATAATAATTTTCTAGAGGAAAGATATCTATCTCATATTTGTGGACAACAGAGCATGGAGATCTTTTTTTCAAAAAAAGATCCTCTTATTGAGAAGTTGCCCATTCATATTGAAGAGGAAGAGAAGGTTCGAGGCAACAACGTTGTCAAATCTAGGGCATATCTAGCACCTCATGCAGAGGTAGATCGAGCACTTTCTCGAACAAGAGGAATTATTATATCATTGCAAGAAGTTCCTAAGGATTTCATATGTGGAGATCAAGGCACAATCCATGAACAACATGTGCCACTATTGATAGACTGTGAAACCTTGCAAATGAAAGGAGAAGGTAGGGAGGAAGGTTAGCATCATATGATTAGGAGAACACACCCGTATCTATTTTAGAAGATTGATGTATAGAAGAGGCAGACTAATTTTCACAGTAAGGTGAGGGACAAATTTTTCCATTCATCTATACAAACTACTCTTGATATTGATGTCCCATTGCATGGAGGCATTCCACCGGGGAGACCACTAGATCAAGGGATGAAGAGAGATGCTTCACATTTGGTTGCACCACTCATTGATTCCAGAGGGTTGAATACCTTGGGAGGACTTGATACAGTGCTGAGAGTCTTGGGTAGATCCAAGGAGAGGGGAGGAATTCTCCCAACATCATCATTACTCACTCTCATTTCAGATTTTGCGTTGTGGAAGGAGCAACATGGGAAGGATATCAGCCTTCCAACTTGTACCTTTGGCATGGGATATGTCAAAGAGGAGGAAAACCATATGAAAGATGTTATTTGTGATATATCATCAACACTGTCACTATGGAGGATAGATCCATATTGGAAATCCCAACTGTTGGTGGATTATTCCAAGGATATTTTTACTTGTATGATATTTGATGACCAGCTACATGAGGAGGGATATCTAGTCAAAGATGAGGTCATCTACTATCATGGTAGGATATTCTTATCTAGAGCTTCCAAGCTCAAGGAGAAGTTACTACAAGAAGCTCATGGAGATTTTCTCTTCAACCACGCTTATTCTATGAGAGCATACTACACCATCATGGAGGGGTACACTTGGGAAGGCTTTGAAGAGGAGATATATCAACATTTGAGGAGATGCATGGATCATGTGGAGATGGAGGAGATACATAACTCTTTTGGGGAGTGATCACAACCACCTCTTTCCTCTTTGAGAATGAGAGGATATCTATCTATGAGCCACTCCATTTGCATGAGCAAAGCATATGGTAAGGATACTATTTGGTTGCATAGTGATTTATATGATGAATATGTGCATTCCTTAACCATATATGTGCAGGATATTTCTCCAAGAAGGAGCATTCTTCCTTCTAGAATTTATCGTCTACTTGAGGCCATAAGTAGCATTTATGATGGCCACTCCCTAGGAGGTCTTGGGGAGATGATATCTTATGTAGGGTATGCCCAATTTGCACCATACACCATACACTCTCTCCAAACTTGTGAGGATATTGTGGTAGCAAACAAGTGGTTGGGAAGCCACACATCATGCCATCTTCTGATGCAGTTGAGAGTAAAACTTTGCTAGTTGCACTTGATGGACCATTTTCCTTCTCCCTTATTACATATGGCAGCTATCATGATTTTAATTATGATTCCATATGCTGATGTTGTTCTTATCTTTTTTCGGAACATGTTTGAAGGAGAGACACATTGGGTGGATGTGTCCATGGGGAATGAAATTTGCCACAACTTTTATGCTTCATGCTTCAAGAGGAGCATGGGAGATGATATTGCCACTATAGTAGATCACTTGCTTCTTTATGAGGTGGGCCATGTGATTGTTTGGAGCACTTGGGATATGCCTCTCATGAACAATTGCAAGGAACTTTTCTATGAATTACCATGTTGGAAGGTGATTCATTTCATTTGGATGATAGCATGGAGATGGGAGTCTCTCATTAGGCATGAGATCCCCTATGCCTGTCATCACTCCTACCTTAAGGAGGCCATTGGACAGGAAGAAGGTTTCCACTTACACCTTCCACTTTCTCATGATGTAAGCCGTTCGGTTTTGCATACTTGGGAGGAACCATTGGAGCGCAGATTTATTGCAGATTACTTTGAGCAGTGGTGTGGACTATTGATTAGGAGGCCACAAGAGGAGGAGGGGAGGAATTTTTCTCCACTTTTATAGTTTCTTGAGGACAAGGAACATTTTGGAGGGGAGAATTGTAATATTCCGAAAATTTAGCCTTTAGCTAAATGGAATATTATAGTTTATTTTATCACTAGATAGGTGAATAAGTGGGTGGGGAGGCCCATAAATATCCTTAGTAGCAATAAAAACACTTCAAGTGTGAAAGGAGACCTTCTAAGCCACTAAATAAAGCACCTCTAAGTGTGAACAGGGGTTGGATCATGTTGATTCAGTCAACTTTGACCAAGTCAACATCGTTGTTATAGAGGAGTGGAGATTAAATCAGGAATAACACGGTTTTGGAGGTAGATTGATTTCATGAAGGAAATGACCTAATTGAGTGGGGCCAAGGGAAAAGAATCTCATAATATATATAAGGAAAAGGATGGTAGCCATATGGGTTTATGTTTTGGATTATTATTTTGTATATGGTCTGTTTAGACTACTTGCATTCTTCAACTGTTTAGTTGAGATTGTTGTGTTGTTTAGCACCGGGTGTTCCTGAGCGGAAATCCCACCTCTTTCCTTGAGAGGCCTCTTGGAAGATCATTGATTTCATTTCCACATTTAGGTTCTCATCATCGCAGTTTCTGCAGGATATTGTGCTGTGTTGCAGGGTGTTGTAGTGGAGGGTTTAGAAACCCACTTTCTGAGCTAGTTTCTCATAGGAGGAAGGATTCTTTATCTTGGGAGATCATTTTTGAGAGCTATTGGAAAATTTTTAGATCTTTGGCACTAGGAAAACTATTTCCCATCATTTACAGTGTTGTTCCATCTGGGAATTGTGTTATTTTGGAGGGCATCTTAAGTGAGGGATCTTGTGGCTCCTTTGGAGTGTTTTGTTGTGATTGAAGGGTTCAACCTTTCATTGGAGGAGACCTTTGAGGGGATCTACATCAGATCTACAATGTTTCAGCCTTCTACACTCATGTTCTTTAGTTTGCAGTGAATCTTCAGCCCTAGGGCTTTAGATCCCATCTTATTCAGGGTGTATTTCTGAAAACCCCTTTTTGGGTTCTTTGTAGGAGATTGTGTAAAGCCTAGATCTATAATTTTCATATCTTTTGAGGCTTATAGCAGCCATAAATATTTTGTACATTCCTTTGCTGTAGCAGTGCATTTATCATTGTGCTGTAGCAGTCTTTCAGTATTTTGTATTGTAGTAGCAGTTCATATTCAGGAGTGATTGCTTATGGGAGCCTTGTTTCCTCATTGTATATGATTCATGCTTCACTATTTTGTATTTATTTTCTCATATTATACATGATGTTATGTCTCCATATTGGTATCCAATGTTAATGAGTTGATTTATGCTTCTATTTCAAGTTTTGTGTTCATATATTGTTGCTTACCCATTTAGGAATATTATAGTTGAAGGGCGTAGAAGGGCCGATCTGGGGTTGAAGGTCATAAACATTTTTAACGTGGTCTCTAGGTGTAGCGATGAAGTGTGGTAACATATTTTCTATAGTCATTGAGAGAAGTTTGTCGAGAATATGATGAGTGTTAGTTGCTTGTGGCTAATTCATGAACTGTTGGAATTGTAAGCTATGAAGGTGTATAGCCAATGTGGAGAAGGAACTATTGTGGAAAAATTGTGGACAAATTAGTGTTGGACTAGCGATGGATAAGGTGGCACTATCGACAGTTGTTTCCATCGTTGATATGGCCCAACCGTCACAACAATTTTATGCCAGTTGTTGGAATAACGATGACAGTCGTGGAACTTCTGATGGTTGTTTCCATTGCTGGAAAACTAATAGAGCTAGACATACGACGACATGTGTGACGTCATGTGCGATGACAGACCATCAGTATTGCGAGACATTCTGGGAAGGAATCGGTGTTGTAATAATGACATCTCCACATGATGTCAGAATAGCGACAAAAAACAATGTGATTTTAATATTGACTAAATGAATACAAATGTGGTGTCTAGTGTCACTCTACCGACAGTTATTAGGAGTGTCACATATGCGATGGTACAGGAAGCGACGTTTTTCCCAACCTCAAAGTGTCGCTCTTCGGACGCCTATGTGTTGCAATAGAGACATTTTGGTTGTCAAAAGTTAGGCCAAATATGATAGTGATGGTGGGGTTATTACTCAGAGCAGAAGATGAAATGGAGGCGACACATTTTCTACAACATAGTCACTAAATGGTGGAGCCCAAGCCATTTTCCATCAAACACATCAAAGAAGATGAATAAAAATGTTTCATGATGTTCTAAATGTTCATTAGCTGCATAATAGAATAAGTAAAACAAAAAAATGTTATATTTCAAATAGAAGAAAAAAAAAAGATATATTAAAAAAATATACAAGATACAAAAATAACATTAAAATGTTATCTTTTTACATACATGAGTCGAAGGCTTCCATGACACGTTTGCCTTACAATTCCCAGTTAAGAGGGAAGCTCTACATGATGATGTAAGCACTTAGAAGAACAAATTTTGGTAGAAGCATTGGATAGGAAATTTACTCATACATGAAGTCGCTTCCCTAGTTGAATTTCATCATCATAATTACCACCACCTTCATCATAGGAAAATGTCTTCTCTTATTTCTTTCTATCCAAAATTTTGTTGATCTTAGGTAACTCATTATTTAGCTACTAGGATTTATTTTTCTTCCTCATTTTATGAAATCCTTGCTTCAATTTCATCATCATAATGACCACCACCTTCATCATAGGAATATTTATTCTCCTATTTATTTATATCAAAAATTTTGTTGATTTTATGTAACTCGTTATTTAACTACTGGTCTTTATTTTTCTTCCTCGTTTTATGACCACCCTGAATCTTCACCCAAAACTAAAGGATAGATTTAGGCATTGCTTCCTTTTGTTCATTATATTTTTCCCATTATTATGTTGGCATTATGATGTAATATGTTGTTATGTTGTCCTTGATGGCAACCTACTCGATGAGTTGCCTTTTTTATAGCAACCTATTTGTTAAAGATGTAAAAATGATGTATCTATGGGTGAGTTCAGATGTGACAGAAAAAGGAATTCTAGTTAGTGATAGAGAAATTATAAAGGTAATGTTTCACAATGTATACGTAGGTTTGATGAAGGCAACCCGATTATAGCCGCATGTTTGATGAAGGTAACCCGCATATACATCCAGAATTAGTGTATATGCAGTTTTTGTGAAGAGAAGCCACATCTACACGTGGGTATGAAGAAGCCAAGTTGCTTATGTCCTTACAAACTTAGTTTTTAATACTAGGGGTCCTTACCATGGTTTTAGCCTATAGTATTTAGTGTCGTGTCATCAATTTGATTCCCTCCAAGAATACCATCGGAACTTGTATGGTTTGGCTCATCGTATTGGGAAAGGCTCAAACTATATAAAGAGAATAATATCATAGCATAAAGGGTGCAAGTGTATGGCTATTGATTGAATACTTCACTTTGAAGTTTATCTGCAAGGAATGGGTTCCATTTTGTTAATAGATCTGAAATAATGATGCACCTATGAATACAATGATGGATCAAGATATCTAGACCTAAAATGACTATAGATTTGCTTGATCTATTTATAATATGTTTATATCTTTGATCTAGTGCATGTATGATGAAGTGAAGGCTATGATCTAAGTAAGTATGTTGATCTGAAATCTTACGCAGTCCTGAATATTTCTAGATTTATACGCTGGTTTGTCACAGTGAAAGTGCTTATGCATGCGGGTTTGTTTCAGAAAAAGCGCGTATGGAAGATAGGGTTTTTTTTAAATATTTTTGAAGAGAATGTATGATCATTTATGCTATATTTTTGTTTTCTATCAATGAATTCTTCATGTAGATCTGGGTTGTTCGAATACTATATATGTTTCTAGTTGATTGTGTACAATATGATCAATGGCCGGGTAATTGAATATGATGGATGCTGCTAACTGAATAAGGGTTCTGTAAATCTGATTAAATATGCCTGAATGCATATGATTTGTTCTGTGTCTGATCAGATTCATAAATTCAGTATGCAAAGATCTATACGCAGGTTGGTCCACAGGAAATCAAGTATATATGTAGGTTGCAGTAAGTCAAGCAACGTATGCATTTTATTCTATGAATGATCAGGGTTCAAATTGATTATGCACGTTTTTCATAAGTATGGGTTTATTACTGTGATCTGGGTACAATGATCTCATTATTCAGTTTAAGGTTTGGGTTATGGCTACTGATGTTGACCTACATATTGAGTTGTGTTGAAGCTATTAGATCCAGTGTGAAAATTTATGAAACATGGTTTGCAGTGGGTCTGAGGGTTGAAGCCTTCAGTGGGGAAGTATAATCTCCTTGCCAGTAGAAGCTGGTGTTTTGTTCCGAGGGTTGTAGCTCCCTTGTAGCTCCTTTCCAGTAATGGCTGCTAAACGAGATTAGGGGGTTGGAGCTCCCTTCCAGTAGAATCTGGACAACGAGAGAAGTTTGCAGCCTTCTAAAGGTGGGTGCCTATGTACTGATATGAGTTTGCATCAGTACAACATTGTAAGCAGTTTCTTTATAATAAATATTGAAGATAGAGATGACAACAGCGATGGTTTTCTCCTGACTTGGGTTTCCACCTTAAATCTTGGTGTTCATATGTGTTACTTATGTGTGATGATTTATTTTTTTCTTACTTCACATTCTTACTTCCTACTAAATGACTGATGAATGAATGATGCATTTATCTAAGTAAATATTTATCTGCATAATAAGATCTTTGGACATATGCAAGTTTCATTAAACATAGTCACGTGTTAGTTGGATTAATCAAAATTGCATATAGAAATCAGTAAAGAAAAAGAAAAGTTTATTGTGAGTTATAAATACTGATTCACCCCCCCCCCCCACCCCTCTTAGATTTTTTTGCAACAATTGGAATCAGAGCAGGTCCTTCTGAAGAAGCTTAATCACTAGAAGGAAGATAATCTAAGATGAGCAATCAAGATGGGACAACATCTATCAGATCACCACTCTTCAATGGAAACAATTTAATCTTCTAGAAGACAAGGAGAAGATCCTATCTTCAGTCTCTTGGAATAGATGTTTGGGCTATATTTTAAGGCAATTACCAATATCTAGCTGCAGTTCCAACAAATCCAGCAGCAAGGAAGAAATATGAAACCAATGCAAAATATTTCAATGCATTATTAGGGAGTCAGACTAATCAAAATTTGTCAAAATTATGCAGTTAAATAAAATAAAGGAGATATGGGACAAAATCATTCTGAGTTATGAAGGTGATGCCAAGGTAAGAAGTGCTAAAATCCAAACTCTCAGAATTCAATATAAAAATCTCATAATGCATAATGATCAAAGTATTGCTAGTTTATTTTTACGTCTAGATGATATTGTAAATCGTATGAGAAATTTGGGTGAAGTCATAAGTGACACCACTCTAGTAGAAAAATTATTAAGATCTTTGAATCCTAAATTCGAGTCAAAAGTGTTAGCTATTGAAGAAAAACATCATCTCCAGAATCTTACTATTGTTTAACTTCATCAGATTTTGACTGCATGTAAAATGAGAAAAGGAGGTCCGTCTAAAGTTAAAGAAGCTGCTTTTATAGCTATTGCAAAAGGAAAGGACAAGGAAGAACAAAAGAATCAGGGTATGTGTAATATTCCAAATTTTCCATCAACTCATTGGAATATTAGAGTTCATACTTTTCTTATTTAGTTAAGTAAATAAAAGGGTGGAGGGAAAAATAAACCCAGTAGATGGATAAAATCCACTTCTATAGTGTGAATGTGGGTTATTTGAGTAGTGGAGTAGCATTATCTAGTAGTGGAGTAGCATAATAATGAATATAGAGTGGAGGTCCTAAAGAATTAATGAGGAAGATGATGGAGATAGTGGAGGAATAAATGCAAGATGATGGAGATAGTGGAGAAGCAATTGCAGAGATGATGGAGGAAGTGGTGCATTAAATGCACACATGATGGAGGAATTCGAGAGTAATTGTAGTAGTGATGGAGATCATGGAGGAGAACGTAGTATTTATGGAGGCTAGTGGCTACATGTGAAGTGCAGTTATGAGGTGGGCCAAGGCTAGGGAAGGCTCACAACCATAAAAGGAAGATGAGGGCAGCAAAGGAAGGGAGTGTGAATTTTTATTGTTGAGTGTCGTAAGACATTTATCTACACGCTTCAGCTGTTTAGCCAGCCAAGTCTGTTGTGTTGTTTAGCTCTGGGTGTTCCTGAGTGGGAACCCAACCCTTACCTATGGGGGGCTTTGAGTGCCTACTCTGTGAAGGTTTCCTGGGGTAGCATTCATCATCCATAAATCAGTGCCACTTTCAGCCACTCTCATCTGCACTTCCAGCTACAGGAATTACACATTCCTGAACTTGGATTTGAGAGTTGGAAGATTGCTCTCAATACGTAAGCTGAGAAACCTATGGATGGATCAGACCTTCACACTATGGATCCATTGTAGTCTCATGAGAGTTTCATTTTCATATCCAGCATCAGGCCATCCATCTATTCTCCTATGCAACAAAATTTCCTGTAGGAAATGCGTAATTCTGCAGTTAGGGTTTGAGGAGGAGAGGAAGTTCCAAGCAACTCAGCTTGGAATCCTGTGAGGGATTAATCCTTCACTCTAGGGATCACTTCAGTAGCTTGGGATCAACATTGTATTATATATCATCAAGCTCCATCATTATCCCTCCTAGAAAACAACATATTTCTCAGTAGTTGGGCATGCAACAGCTACATATTCAGTGGAGGAGCTAGATCTCAAGTTTTGAGCTTGGGAATCAGGAGAAGGGACCAACCCTTCAGTTAGAGAGATGATTGGGTGATATTGAATCAGACGGATAATTCCTTCAACCCCAGATCCAAAATTGTCTTGAGGGAATGTGTAACTCAGTCAACAAGGGTGCAATGTGTAACCGAAAAAGGGCTGAAATTCCAAACTCAAAATATGGCAAAAATATTTCCGATATTTTTTGGGTTTTTCGAGTAGAAACCATGGTTAAAATCTCAGATCATTCAGAGCATTCTAGCAGCCTTGCACACATAGATCTTCTTCCTAGCAACAATAGTTTATAATTTCTAGTGGTAGGTTTCAGTAGTGTATTTCAACCATCTCGTGGCTTGAGTGCATTCATTTTGGAACACTATATACTTACATTTTTTGTTGATATATAATGATATGGATCAAATCTTTCCTCTAATGTTTTAATGTCTTGATTTTATATTCTGGCATTTCCAGCACTTTATAGCTTTTTTCTTACATTCTAGTTATTTCCTTGATTGAAATGTTATAAATGTTCTATATTCATATCTTTCCCATTTTGGGATATTAAAGTGGTATCAGAGCCATTATATTTGGCTCAACTTGTGTGCATTTGATGACATCAGAAGAATAAGAAGAAGAAGCAGAAAAGAAGAAGTCTTCAATGGTAGAAGGATTGAGTTTTGACACACTTCTCTTTAGATCTATGAAGGATCTCCTCATGAAGATCAAAGAAATGAGAATAGAAAGGCAAAATGAAACCTTAAGAGGATTTCAAAATGGACAAGTTCCAAGCACTTCCTATCAGTAATATAAGAAACCTGTAATATTCCCAAATGGGGAAACTCAACAATACATGCATTCAAAACAAATTTTAAAAAATGTATACTATAATAATCAAAATAAAACCATGGATCCACTAGATCTGACATCATAACACCCAGATCCAAAAGGAGATCAGAAACAAATCATGATAGGTGAGGTAAACAAGCCTACCACACCTAGTCTAGCCCAAAAACAATGCAACCCCCACAGAAATAACGAAACAAGTGACAACACAATCTAATGAGGGTTTATACTCTAAAATTATGGAGACAAATAGATCTACTATTATATTAATCAATAATGATCAAAATCTGAGGTCTAGTCTCTTTATACAAATCCAAGAGAACCCGGGAAGGGTTTCTGGAAATACACCCAAATACAAATGGTGATCTACAGCCCTAGGACTGAAGAATCATTGAAAACTGAATATCATGAGGAATAAGGCTAAAATAATGTAGATCTGATGTATATCTCCTCAAATTTCTCCTCCAATGAAAGGCTGAAACCTCCAGCCACTGGAAAACACTCCAAAGGAGCCACAAGATCCCTCACTGAAGATGCCTTCAAAAATAACACAATTCCCAACTTAAACTATGTTGTAAATTATGGGGATAAGTTGGCCTGATGCCAAAGATCTGAAATGTGCTCAAGAACCCTCCAAATTTATCTCACAAGAGAGGGAATCTTTCCTCCTATGAGAAACCAACTCAGAAAGTGGGTTTATCAACCCTCCACTGCAACACCCCGCAACACAACATAATATTCTGCAGAAACTACGTTGTAGCTGAAGACTGAATCTTGGCCATAATGCTAGATGTGTGGAATGATAGATTAGGTCTCTCCCAAGATCTACTCAAAGGGAAGAGGTGGAATTCCTAAACAAGAATACCTTGTGCTAAACAACACTAGCAATCTTAGCTAAACAACTAAAGAGAGCAAAAGTCTGAACAGACATATCAAAATAATATTCATAAGCTAACCTCCTATGGCTGCCATCCTCTTCCTTATAAACAATGTGAGCCTTATCATCTTGGGTCCCACTCATTAGGGTTTCCACCGTCATACAATCAATCTTCCTCCAAAACTGCGTTGTCCCGTCATTAATGCCACTCCTCCATAACAACACTGTTTGATTTGGTCAAAGTTGACCTCTACAACCTGCTTCAGCCCCTTTTCACACCTAAGGGTATTCAATCAAGCTTTTACATAACTATTTAAACTAATCCAAATTCATATTGAGTTGTATTTATTGATAAGCCACTCCTCCCACATTAATGTTGTTGACTTGGTCAAACTTGACTTTGTCCACATGCATTAGCCCTTGTTCACACATGAGGGTGCTAGATCCAGTTATTATCATGATCCATTTTCACATCTAGAGGTATTTTATGTCTATTTTAAGATATGTATGGGCCTGCTTACCGATTTATTCATCTGACTAGGTGCTAAGATCAAATCAATATTCCTATTAGTTGCATGCTAATTCAGGAATATTATAGTACTCCCCTCCCAAATGTTGCTTGTCCTCAAGAAACTGCAAGGATAGAACTAAAGAGCCTCCTCTCCTCCTCCTGTAGCATTCTCATGTGATAAACTCCTCCAAGGAACAAGATGTTGTCTCATAATTACATCTCCAAGTTGCCTCTTCCAAGTATGCAAGTTAGCTTTTGGTGACCTTCCCAAATAGCTATCATCATGTAGAAATAAAACACCCATGCAAGCAATAATGTGCTGTCTAGAGGCCTCCTTGAGGCATGAGATCTGATATGTGTTGGGAACTATCATCCCCTTGTGAATATCCCATCCCCAAGCTATCATCCATACAAAATGAGCCACCCTCTAGAATGATAACTCATGAAACATCTCCTCCACCTTTGGCTCCTACAATGTAGGTGGGTTGCATAACTGAATATGGTAGAAAAAATAGCCTACCCCACCCTGTCTCTCTCTCCACTTAGAATAAGTGTAGAGTAGCTTCTAATTTTTGGCTGCAACAATGTTGCCCTCAAGAGGCAAGAAGAAGACTGGGTCTTCAAAGATCCTCTCCATATAAACATGAATCATGCTGGCGCAATCCATCCCATACAAAGTGAATGGTATATCATCACAATATCATATCAAAATCAGAAAATTTCTGAAGGTTATGTGCAAGTATGGATGATACCAATGGTTTATCCAGTGGATACAATGCAGTTTTACCAACTGTTGTTTTAGAGCATCATGTAGCAAGTTGTCTCCCAACAAGTTGCTATATGTGAAAGTTGGCTCATCTACTATGAGGTAGTAAATGGAATTATATATCAGCTGAAAATAAGAATAATACCATACTTTCCCAAGGTCATGCAAAGAAGGATTGTCTCCATCATAAATGTTGGTCCTAGACTGACCATGAAACCCAGAAATAATCTTGCCCTCTTGTGGAGCAATGCACTGTACATAGAAGGTGAGAAGATTCAAATCCTTTATGAAATTATCAATAAGTACATAAATAAATTTCTTACCATGCATAGTGAGTAGGATGAAAGTGAGGTCCATGGATGAGAATCTCCTCATAAAGATCTAAAAAATGGAGGGACGCATACTCCCCTTGAAACACTCCATCAATAGAAACATACCCCCAAATGAGAACGTTGTTGGCCTTAGTGATAAGTCTCTTGCCTCCCATGACTCCATGCTTTGACTTGCCTTATGCCAAAGCCATCCACCATCATGCTGCTATGTGTAGGAATCCCATGTGGAAGTACCTCCTGATACTCCAATGCTGAAGGGTAGCCTCTTTGCACTTTGAGTGTGCCATCTGTTTCTTCTGAAATATCATGACAAGTATGGGAGAAAACCTGCCGATACTCTCCCAAGAGTAACCAAAGCAACAATAGCTCTGGCTGCCCCCTCACACCTCCACCATATAAATCATGAGATGAAAACATAATGATTGATATGAAGAATGTCATATCAACACAATGCCCTCAAACTCCTTGCTACCATATGACACAAGTGTCCTACCAAGTTTCCTCCACCAACATATCATTTGAAAAAGGATATATCACATGATGACCAAAATCTTTCAAGAGTAGCCAACGCAGACATGCCTCCTGCTACCCTGTGTCATAGATATGCAGGTGACTCACCAACCTCTTGCTTACCATCCACACCCCTTCATCCAAATGTGGGTGTCTCATACCATGCTCCATCTTGGTATTCCTCCAATAGAGAACACCATCCTCCCATATCAGATTTCTATTCTTGCATTTCATGGGATGTTGAAATTCAAACTCTTGGAGATCTCCCAGTGAAGATTGCTCACCAATGACCATATTGAATCCATAAGGATCCAAATATTCTAAAGGTAAAACCTCCTCATAGGGTTGTACAATGTTCACCCTATCCTCTAAAATTTCAGACCCCAACTCCCGGAGTTGTGTGCATCTCAATAATGCATAGTTAGGATGATTTTTTATCCCTTTCTTGAACAACCCAAGGTTGCACAACGTAGTGGAAGGCTGCTACTCCAAATCAACAGTATGTTTTGACCCTTGGTCATGCAATGGAATTTTTCCACAATCCTCCATAAGATGTGCTCAAATAATAGAAAGTGGAAACTTATGCATACCTTGGTAAAGCTTGGGAACATATTGTATGGCTACAAGGGTTCCTTCCTCTAATGTCTTGGCTCCCCCAACTACTGATGATGATGGCTACTATTCCATGGTTGTACTAGGGGTAGTAAAAGTCTACTCAAGTGGTGGTGAGGGCTTCTCCCCGTCTAATTTCTTCTTGTCAAATATTTTGATCAACTTTGGGTATAGTCTGAAAATGCAATCACTCTTGCATGACTCAAATGGTTGAACAACCAAATGTTTTCTTCACCCTCAAGGTGCAATGCTAGAATCTCAACAACCTCTCTTTCTACCACTAGATTTAGTGGGAAGAATGCATCTAGCATCATTACCCAAGACCTTGCTGTACTTGTGGATAGAACATCAAAAGTAGACAATAGAAATCTATTACCCCTCATTCTCTTATTGCTACAAGGTCTTCTTTCTTCTTCAAGCCGAATGAACTGTGGAAGAGTGAGAGTCTCCTTGAAATCTCTAGGTTGAGACTTATATTCTGCCAAGTATCCAATTAGGATCTCATGTTCCAAGTGACGTCCGTCTCCATGCCTCTTGTCGTCTTCCTAAAAATGAAAGGCCATAGGGTATTTCTTTGGAGCTTTCTGCAACACCTGTTCTTTCTTCTGATAATATGAAGTGCATGGACATTCCTCTTCTTGAAACCCTCTAGTGGTCTCATTATACCCTTCCTCTTTCATCTTCTTAACCTCCTTGGAGAGGTTCTTCATAGACCTAAAAAGTGATGAGACAAAGCTCATTTTATCCATTATTTTAGATCTCTTCTCCTTCTCTTATTCTTCTTATAGCATATTGGCTTGAAACTCACAAGTTGAGCCAAGATGATGCTATGATACCACCGTAATATTCCCAAATGGGGAAACTCAGCAATACACGCATTAAAAATGCATTTTCAGAAATGTATGCTATAATAATCAAAATCAAACCATGTATCCACTAGATCTGACATTCTAACACCTAGATCTAAGAGGAGATCATAAACAAACATGATAGGTGAGGTAAACAAGCCTCCCACACCTAGTCTAGCCAAAAAACAATGCAACCCCAAAAATACTACAACACAGAAATATTGCAACAAGTGACAACACAGTCTAATGAGGGTTTATACTCTAAAATTATGGAGAAAAATATATTTTCTATTATATTAATCAATAATGACAAAAAACTAAGATCTAGTCTCTTTACAAAAATCCAAGAGAACCCGAGAAGGGTTTCTAGAAATATACCCAAATACAAATGGTGATTTGTAGCCCTAGGACTGAAGAATCACTGAAAACTGAAGTTCATGAGGTAGAAGGCTGAAATAATTTATATTTGATGTAGATATCCTCAAAGGTCTCCTCCAATGAAAGGCTGAACCCTCCAACCATCGGAAAACACTCCAAAGAAGCCACAAGATCCCTCACCGAAGATGCATTCCAAAATAACGCAATTCCCATATGAAACTATGTTCTAAATGATGGGGATAAGTATGCCTAATGCCAAATATCTAAAATGTGCTCAAGAACCCTCGAAACTAATCTCCCAAGAAAGGGAATCCTTCCTGCTATGAGAAACCCACTCAGAAAGTGGGTTTATCAACCCTCCACTACAACACCCTACAATACAACACAATATTCTGCAGAAACTGCACTGAATTTGAAGACTGAAGCTTGGACACAATGCCAAATGTGTGGAATGATAGATCAAGTCTCTCCCAAGAGATAATCAAATGGAAGAGGTGGAATTCCGAAAGAGGAATACCTTGTGCTAAAAATCACCAGTAATCTTAGCTAAACAGCTTAAGAGAGAGAAAGTATAAACACACATATCAAAATAATATTCATAAGCTAACCTCCTATGGTTTCCATCCTCTTCTTTATAAACAATGTGAGCCTTCTCACCTTGGGTCCCACTCGTTAGGGTTTCCACATCATACAATCAATCTTCCTCAAAAACTGCGTTGTCCCATCATTAATGCCACTCCTCCATAACAACACTGTTTGATTTGGTCAAAGTTAACCTCTTCAACCTGCTCCAGCCCATTTTCACACCTAAGGGTCTTCAATCCAGCTTTTATATAGCTATATAAACTAATCCAAATTCATATTGAGTTGTCTTTATTGATGATCCACTCCTCCCACCTTAGTGCTGTTGACTTCGTCAAACTTTACTTTTTGCACATGCATTAGCCCTTGTTCACACATGAGGGTGCTAGCTCCAGTTATTATCATGAACCCTTTTCACATCAAGTGGTATTTTATGCCTATTTAAGATATGTATGGGCCTCCTTCCCCAGTTATTCATCTAACTAGGTGCTAAGATCAAAATTAATATTCCTATTAGCTACATGCTAATTTAGGAATATTACACAACTGACGATGCAGAAAGTTACACAACGCCCTACTATGCCCACTTTCCTTGAGGAAGAATTGAATGGCATGGATATGGAGGATATCTGGAGCATGAAACTCTAAGCGATTATCTTGTAGAGTAAAAATCTCAGTCTAGAGCATTGAAAGAAAAGATGGCTTTCCAGTAATTTTTCCAGATTAAAGTGAACCAGAGACCCCACAACAACAATAAAAGAAGAGGGAATATGCAGAATAGATTCTTTCTACCTCCATTTGATGGGTCATCTAAAAGCACGACAAAGTCTTCGATAGATAAGTTATATGATTTCTTTCATCTACACCCAGTAGCGGAAAATGAATCCATTGAGATTGCAGCACTACACCTTGAGGGTGAAGCAAATGATTGGTGGATCTGTAGATTGAAATTTTCAAGAGTGAATGTGTATGCCGAGTTCACTCAAAGGTTGGTAAAGAGGTTTGACAGAAGAAAACCAAAGGCAATTTACATTGAGACATTTTCCAACATTGGTGAGGAACTATATGAGGATAAAAAGGAATATGTTAACGTTGATACTCCAAGTGAAGAGAAACTACCACCACCACCTGCTGCAGTAGAGGTACCTGCATCAATGGGATGAGAACTTTCATTTTGGCAAGATGTTCCCAAGGTCACTTCGACATTGAGAGTCCAAGGCATGATTCAGGAGGTACATGAGGAAGAGGAAGAAGATACCAACACTGGTGCAACAGTAGAGGATAATCCATCACCATCACCAGTAGTTGGAGAAGCCATTGCACCAGTTGGAGGAAGTCTTGTAGCTTTGAAATATGTTCCCTAGCATCAACTGTTCGAAGGTATGCAAACATTCCCACCCCAGATTGTTTCAGCACATCATCTTGAGATTTGTGGGGTCATGCCATTATGGAAATTGCATGACCAAGGGTTAGAGCTCATTGATGATTTGGATCAGTAGACTATCACTGCATAGAGCACCCTGGACTGGTTCAGGGAGAATATGTATAGCTATCCCAATTTGACATTGTTGAGATGCACACACACTTTGTGTCGGAGTGTGGATTTTCTAAGCATGGGATTAGAAAATTCCTAATGTGGGGAAGTTATACAATAGCTTTCAAGAACCAGAAGTTACTGTCACATGAGATGTCTTATTATATTTACGAGAAAGAGATATTGGCCATTATGCATGCATTGGTCAAATTTCGACATTTTTTTATTGGAAGTAGATTTTAGGTGAAGACCAACCACCATATTCTCTGGCATCTTTTTGAGGAGGAGGAGCAGCTGCAGAAGAGGTAGCAACGGTGGATCAGTACAATGGAGGAATATGAGTTCATAATTGTTTATGGATAGGGCCATGTGGAAGCAGATGCACTATCATGGAGATCAGCAGCGCTATCACTGAGGAGCATTGATTATTTGAGGGTCCAGTTATTAGTTGAGCATTCTGATTACTGTTTTACTTATGAAGCGTTGGATGGGAAGATGGTAGATGGTAGAGATATTATGATGGATAACATATTCCATTATCAGGATAGAGCCTTATTAATGAGCACCTCACATCTCAAAGAGAATTTTCTGCATGCTGCATATTCAAAACCTCATAGGTCTACCGGGCCATTAGAGAGAGGTTCTCATGGAGAGACCTCAAGGAGGATGCACTTCGAAATATCATGGAGTGCAAACATTGTCATGATATTGTGGAGAATGGTATTGTCAACAGTGATCTGCTCTCGAGGTATGGACAGTGTTTCGACATTTTCACATAGTACATATCTTCACCCGTAAATGGATTATCTTTCCAGGATGTCTCCATGCTTCATGGTATTCCCAAGGCCATAGATAATGACAGGGACAATTATTGTATGAGCAATTTTTTGTGAGAGATTCTCTATTGGGTAGATAGTGAGTTGATGCATGATATGATTCATCACCCACAATAGGATGGATGGATGGAGGTGATGAGAAAATGGATAGAAATCTACTTGCAAAACTATGACATCGGGTAGTAAGAAGCATGGATGCGCTGGCTACTCTTGGGTGAGTATGGTTACCACCCGATATTTCTGATTGCTATGTTCCATGCCTTGCATAGTACTAAGGTGATGAAACAGTAGGAGGAATGGATGTGCTTGGTACTCTTGAAAGAGTATGGCCAATACATTGAATTTTATATGTCCATTGGTATATCACTATTTCCTACCTTGCACCGTAGTGATGAGATGTAGAAGTTGGAGGCATGGTTGCGCTAGTTACTTTTGAGAGTATGTTATTTTTTGGGACTTTGCATGATACTCATATGATGTGGCAGCAATAAGCCCAGCTATGTTGGTTTCTATTAGGAGAGTTTGGTGTGACATTTTACATGTCAATGAGTATATCATTGCTTCATGCTTTGCATTACGATGATGTAGGGTGGCAACAATATTCATTTCTGCACTCATAACTCTTGGGAGAATATGGATTGGCATCCTCCCATGCCTTGCATAATGAGGATGTGGGATGGAAACAGGAAGCCTTGCTGCGTTGGCTTCTATTAGGAGAGTATGGACACCATACTTGGTATGATGATGAGGTGGTGTGGTAGCAAGAGGCATTGTTGCGGTGGCTAATATTGGGAGAGTATGGTTTGAAATTTCACATGTCAATCCATATGTCTCTATTTCCTAATTTGTACAATGTTGAGATAATGCTTAGAGCAAGCAAGGCCACTAGGGCCAAGGATTGGAGCATGGAGAGACACAACCTACTCCATGTAGCATGGGTTGGAGAGATAGTTTATAAGTTGGGACTTTCCACTTGGGAAAGGAACCGCTACACTTCACATATCTCATGCAGAGAAGAGGATCTTGGAAAACAGATGGTTGCCACTTGGGGACTCATTGATGAGGAGAGGCAACTATCTACATAGATGGAGGCCATTCTAGGCATTATAGAGAGGAAGCTATGGAGCTAACCATTCATAACACATTGGAGTAGATGGGGAAACCTTCCATATGAGAATGCCACTTAGGAGGGAGATGGATTTATGTATCATCCACATTTCTAGTTGCTTGAGGACAAGAAACATTTTTGGAAGGAGGATTGTAATATTCCAAAGTTTCCATTAGCTAATTGGAATATTAGAGTTCTTAATTTTCTTATTTATTTAAGTAAATAAAAGGGTGGAGGGACCCATAAACCCAGTAGATGAATAAAATCAACTTCTATAGTGTGAATGTGGGCTAGTTGAGTAGTGCAGTAGCTTTATGGAGTAGTGGAGCAACATAATAATGAAAAAAGAGTAGAGTTAATTGAGAATTAATGAGGAAGATGATGGAGATAGTGGAGGAATAAATGCAAGATGATGGAGATAGTGGAGAAGCAATTGCATAGATGATGGAGGAAGTGGTGCATTAAATGCACACATGATGGAGGAAGTGGAGATTAATTGCAGCACTTATGGAGATCATGGAGGAAAATGGATTCTTTATAGAAGCTAGTGGCCACATGTGTAGCGCAGTTATGAGGTGGGCCAAAGCTAGTGAAGATCACAATGATAAAAGGAAGATGAGGGCAGCAAATGAAGGGAGTCTAAATTTTTATTGTCAAGTGTCGTAAGACATTTCTTTGCATGCTTTAGCTATTTAGCTAAGTCTGTTGTGCTGTTTAGCACCGACTGTTCCCAAGTGGGAATCCCACCTTTACCCATGGGGGACTTGGAGTGCCTACTCCGGGAAGGTTTTCTTGGGAAACATTCATCATCAGGAAATTAGTGCCACTTTTAGCCACTCTCGTCTACACTTCTAGATACAGGAATTACACATTCCTGTACTTGGGTTTGAGAGCCGAAAGCTTGTTCTCAATACTTCAGCTGAGAAACCTGTGGAGGGATCAACTCTTCACACTGTGGATCCATTGCAGTCTTCTGGGAGTTTCATTGTCATATCCAACATCATGCTATCCATCTATTCTCCTATGCAGCAACATTTCCTATAGGAATTGCGTAATTATGGAGTGAGGGTTTGAGGAGGAGAGGAATTTCCAAGCAACTCAGCTTGGAATCCTATGAGGGATTAATCCTTCACTACGGGGATCCCTTCACAATAGAGATCACTTCAGTTTCCATTAGCTATTTGGAATTTTTGAGTTCTTATTTTTCTTGTTTAGTTAAGTAAATAAAAGGGTGGAGGGACCCATAAACCCAGTAGATGAATAAAATCCACTTCTATAGAGTGAATGTGGGTTAGTTGAGTAGTGGAGTAGCATTATGGAGTAGTGGAGCAACATAATAATGAAAAAAGAGTATAGGTCATAGAGAATTAATGAGGAATATGATGGAGATAGTAGAGGAATAAATGCAAGATGATGGAGATAGTGGAGAAGAAATTGTAGAAATGATGGAGGAAGTGGTGCATTAAATGCACACATGATGGAGGAAATGGAGATTAATTGTAGCAATGATGGAGATCATGGAGGACAACCCAGTATTTATGGAGGCTAGTGGCCACATGTGCAACACAGTTATGAGGTCGACTGAAGCTAGGGAAGGATCACAACCATAAAAGGAAGACGAGGGAAGAAAAGGAAGGGAGTCTAAATTCTTATTGTTGAGTGTCGTAAGATATTTCTTTGCATGCTTTAGCTATTTAGGTAAGTTTGTTGTGCTGTTTAGCACTGGGTGTTCACGAGCAGGAACCCCACCCTTACCCACAGGTGACTTCAAGTGCCTACTCTGGGAAGGTCTTCTTGGGAAACATTCATCATCCATAAATCAGTGCCACTTTTAGCCACTCTCATCTGCACTTCCAACTATAGGAATTACGGATTCCTGAACGTGGATTTGAGAGTTGGAAGGTTGTTCTCAATACTTAAGATGAGAAACCTATAGACGGATCAAACCATCACATTGTGGATCCTTTGTAGTCTTTAGAGAGTTTCATTTTCATATCTGGCATTAGGCCATCCATATATTCTCCTATGCAGCAACATTTCCTGCAGGAATTACACAATTCTACAGTGAGGGTTTGAGGAGGAGAGGAAGTTCCAAGAAACTCAGCTTGGAATCCTGTGAAGGATTAATCCTTCACTCTGGGGATCACTTCAGTAGCCTAGGATCAGTATTGTATTATCTATCAGTAGGCTACATCATTATCCCTCATAGATAGCATCGTATTTCTCAGCAGTTGGGCATGCAACAACTACATATTAAGTGGAGGAGCTAGATCTCAAGTTTTGAGCTTGGGAATCGGGAGAAGGGACCAACCCTTCAGTTAGTGAGATGAGTGGGTGCTATTGAAGTAGTTAGATCATTATTTTATCCCCAGATCAGCAATTTTCTTGAGGGAGTGCATAACTCAGTCAATGGGGGTGCAATGTGCAACCAAAAAAGTGCTGAAATTCCAAACTCAAAATTTGGCCAAAACATTTCTGGGTTTTTCGAGTAGAATCTGTGGTTAAAATATAAAATCATTCGAAGCACTCTAGCAGCCTCTCACACAAAGATCTTCTTCCCAGAAGCAATTGTTTATACTTTCCAGTGGTAGGTTTCAGTAGTGTATTTAACCCATCTTGTGGCTTGAGTGCATTCCTTTTGGAGCAAATTTTACTTATATTTTATGTTGATATATAATGATATGGCTCAACTGTTTCTTCTAATGTTTTAATGTCTTGATGTTATATTCCGAAATTTCCAGTATTTTATAGTTTTGTGCTTACATTCCAGTTATTGCCTTGATTGAAATGTTATAAATGTTCTATATTCCTATCTTTCCCATTTTGGGATATTACAATGGTATCAGAGCCATGATATTTGGCTCAAGTTGTGGGCATTTCATGTCATCAGAAGAATAAGAAGAAGAAGAAGAAGAAGAAGAAGAAGAAGAATTCTTCAATCGTGGAAGGATTCAATTTTTCCAGACTTCTCTTTAGATCTATGCAGGATCTCACCATGGATATCAAATAAATGAGAATGGAAAGGCAAAAGGAAAACTCAAGAGGATTTCCGAATGGATAAGGTCCAAGCACTTACTATCAACAATATAAAAATTCGACGGTGAAAAAAGTTCCACAACGCCCTACTATGCCTACTTTCCTTGCAGAAGAAATGAATGGCATGGAGATGGAGGATATCTGGAGCATGAGACTCTGAGTGATTATCTGGCAGGGTATAGTCTCAATCAAGAGCATTCGAAGAAAAGTTGTCTTTCCAACTATTTTTCCAGATTAGAGTGAACCAGAGACCCCACAACAATAATGGAAGAAGAGGGCAGATGCAGAATATATTCTTTCTGCCTCCATTCGGTGGGTCATCCAAAAGCATGACAAAGGTTTGGATAGAGAAGTTAGATGATTTATTTCAGCTTCACCTAGTAGCAAAAAAGGAATCCATTGAGATTGCAGCACTGCACCTTGAGGGTGAAGCAAATGATTGGTGGTTCGACAGTTTTTTATTGGCAGTAGATTTTGGGTGAAGACCAACCACCATATTCTTTGGCATATTTTTGACTAGGAGTAGTAGCTGTAGAAAAGGAAACAATGATGGATCAATACAATGGAGGACTATGAGTTTAGCATTGTGTATGGAGATGGCCATCTAGGAGCAAATGCACTATCATGGAGATCAAAAATGCTATCACTGAGGAGCATTGATGATTTGAGGGCCCAGTTATTAGTTGAGAATTTAGATGACCGCATCACTTATGAAGCATTGGATGGGAAGATGGTAGATGGTAGACATCATGTGATGGATAAAATATTCCATTATCAAGACAAAGCCTTTTGGATGATCAACTCACAGCTCAAAGAGAATTTTTTGCATGCAGCATATTCAAAACCTCATAGGTTCTACTGGGCCATTGGAGAGATGTTCTCATAGAGAGACCTCAAGGAGGAGGCACTTTGAAATATCATGGAGTGAAAATATTTTCATCAGATTGTGGAGGATGGTATTGTCTACATCAATCTGCTATCGAGATATGCACATTTTTTTGACATTTTCACGCAGTACATCTCTTCATCCATAACCGGATTATCTTTCTAGGATGTCTTCATGCTTCATCTTCTTCCCAAGGCCATAGATAGTGACGGGGATAGTTATTTTATGAAGAAATTTTTGTGGGAGCTTCTCTATTGGGTGGTTATCGAGCTGGTGCATGATATGAGTCATCACCCACAATTGGATGGATGGATGTAGATAATGAGAAAGTAGCTGGAAATATACTTGAAAATATATGACATAGGGCAGCAAGAATCATGGCTGCGTTGGCTACTCTTGGGTTCGTATGGTTACCACCGGACATTTCCAATTGGCATGTTCCATGCCTTGCATAGTACTGAGGTGATGCAGCAACATGAGGCATGGATGCACTGGCTACTCATGGGAGAGTATGGCCAAGACATTACATTTTATATTTCCATTGGTATATCATTGTTTCCTACCTTACACCGTAGTGATGAGATGCAAAAGTTGGAGGTATGGCTGCACTGGTTACTTTTGAGAGAGTTTTCCCATCACATGACCTATAACATGTCAATGGGTATGCTATTGATTGGGACATCGCATGATACTCATATGATGTGGCAGCAAGAAGCCTGACTATGTTGGTTTCTATTAGGAGAGTTTGGTGTGACATTCTACATGTCAATTGTTTTATCATTGCTTCATGCTTTACATTATGATGATGTAGGGTGGCAGAAAGATTCATTTTGCACTGGTTACTCTTGGGAGAGTATGGATTAGTATCCTCCCATGCCTTGCATAATGAGGATGTGGGATGTCAACAGGAAGCCTTTCTGCATTGGCTTATATTAGGAGAGTATGGACACCATACTTGGTATGATGATAAGGTGGTGTGGTAGCAAGAGGAATTGCTGTGGTGGATGCTATTGGGAGAGTATGGTTTGACATTTCACATGTCAATCCATATGTCTCTATTTCCTAATTTTCACAATGTTGATATAATTCTTAGAGCAAGCAAGGCCACCAGGGCCAAGGATTGGAGCATGGAGAGACACGACCTACTCCATGTAGCATGGGTTGGAGAGATAGTTTATAAGTTGGGACTTTCCAATTTGGAAAGTAACCACTAAAATTCACATATCTCATGCAGATAAGAGGACCTTGGACAGTAGATGGTTGCCACTTGGGGACTCATTGATGAGGAGAGGCAACTAGCTACATAACTGGAGGCCATTCTAGACATTCTAGAGAAGCAGCTATCGAGTTGGGCATTCATAACAGATTGAAGTAGATGGGGAAAAATTTCATATGAGGATGCCACTTTGGAGGGACATGGGTTTATGCAACATCCACTTTTGCAGTTGCCTGAGGACAAACAACATTTTGGCGGGGAGGACTGTAATATTCCAAAGTTTCAATCAGCTAATTGGAATATTAGAGTTCTTACTTTTCTTATTCAGTTAAGTAAATTAAAGGGTGGAGGGACCCATAAACCTAGTAGATGAATAAAATCCACTTCTATAGTGTCAATGTGGGTTATTTGAGTAGTGGAGTAGCATTATTGAGTAGTGGAGAAGCATAATAATGAAGAAAGAGTAGAGGTCGTAGAGCATTAATGAGGAAGATGATGGAGATAGTGGAGGAATAAATCCAAGATGATGGAGATAGTGGAGAATAAATTGCAGAGATGATGGAGGAAATGGTGCATTAAATGCAGAGATAATGGAGAAATTGTAGATTAATTGCAGCAGTGATGGAGATCATGGAGGACAACGCAGTCTTTATGGAGACTAGTGGCCACATGTGCAGTGAAGTTATGAGGTGGGCCAAAGCTAGGGAAGGTTCACAACCATAAAAGGAAGATGAGGGAAGCAAAGCAAGGGAGTCCAAATTTTTATTATTGAGTGTCCTAAGACATTTCTTTGCAAGCTTTATATGTTTAGCTAAGTCTGCTGTGTTGTTTAACACTGGTTGTTCCTGAGTGGGAATCCCACCCTTACCCACGGGGGAATTTGAGTGCCTACTCTGGGAAGGTTTTCTTGGGCAACATTCATCATCCAGAAATCATTAACACTTTCAGCCACTCTCATCTGCACTTCCAGCTGCAAGAATTATGCATTCCTGTACTTGGGTTTGAGATTTGGAAGGTCGTTCTCAGTACTTTAGCTGAGAAACTTATGGAGGGATTAACCCATAACACTGTGGATCCTTTACATTCCTCTGGTATTTGCATTTCCATATCCGACATCAGGCCATCCATCTATTCTCCTATGCAGCAACATTTCCTGCAGGAATTGCATAATTCTGGAGTGAGGGTTTGAGGAGGAGAGGAAGTTCCAAGAAACTCATCTTGGAATCCTATGAGGGATTAATCCTTCACTCCTGGGATCACTTCAGCAGCTTGAGATGAAAATTGTATTATTTATTAGCAGGATACATCATTAGCCCTCATAGACAACGTTGTATTTCTCAGTAATTGGGCATGCAACAATGACATATTCAGTGGAGGAGCTAGATCTCGATTTTTGAGCTTGGGAATTGGGAGAAGTGACCAGCCCCTTAGTTAGTGAGATGAGTGGGTTCTATTGTAGCAGATAGATCATTCTTTCAGCCCTAGATCAGAAATTTTCTCCAGGGAGCGCTAAAATCAGTCAATAGGGGTGTAGTGTGCAACCCAAAAAGGGTTGAAATTACAAACTCAAAATATGGCCAAACCATTTATGAGTTTTTGTGGGTTTGTTTAGTAGAGTCCGTGGTTAAAACCCCAGATCATTCTAAGAACTCTATCAACCACTCACATGTATTTATTCTTCCCAACAAAAAAAGCTTATACTTGCCAGTGCTAGGTTTCAGTAGTGTATTTCAGCCATCTTGTGGCTTGAGTGGATTCCTTTTGGAGCACTATGTAATTACATTTTCTGTTGATATATAATGATATGGCTCAATTATTTCTACTAATTTTTTAATGTATTGATGTTATATTCCGGTATTTCCATCATTTTACAGTTTTGTGCTTACATTCTAGTTATTGCCTTGATTGAGATGTTATAAATGTTCTATATTACCATCTTTCCCATTTTGGGATCTTATAGTGGTATCAAAGCCATGATATTTTTCTCAGCTTGTGGGAATTTGATGACATCAGAATAAGAAGAAGAAGAAGAAGAGAAATAATAATTCTTCAGTGGTGAAATGATTGAGTTTTGCCACACTTCTCTTCAGATATATGTAGGATCTCACCATGTAGATTGAAGAAATGAGAATGGAAAGGAAATAGGAAAACTCAAGAGGATTTCATAATGGATAAGGTCCAAGAACTTCCTATCAACAATATAAGCAACCGACGGTGCAGAAAGTTCCACAATGCCCTACTATGCCCACTTACCTTGCAGAAGGAAATGAATTTCATGGAGATTGAGGATATCTAGAGCATGAGAATCTGAGTCATTATCTTGCAGAGTACAAATTTTAATCTAGAAAATTCAAATAATATTTGAATTTCTAATAGTTTTTTCAGATTAAAGAGAACTAGAGACCCCACAATAGTAATGGAAGAAGAGGGAATATGTAGAATAGATTATTTCTGTCTACATTCGATGGGTCATCCAAAAGCAAAAAAAAGGCTTAGAGAAGTTATATGATTTCTTCCAGCTACACCCACTAGCAGAAAAGGAATTCATTGAGATTTGAACATTGCACCTTGAGGGTGATGCAAATGATTGGTGGTTCGGTAGATTGAAGCACGCAAGAGTGAATATCTATGTAGAGTTCACTCAAAGGTTCTTAAAGAGGTTTGACAGAAGAAAACCAGTGGCACTTTCCATTGAGACATTTTTCGACATTGGTGAGGAAGTATATGCGGAGAAAAAGGAAGATGTCAGTGCTGATACTCTAGGAGAAGAGAAAATACCACCACCACCAACTGCAGTAGAGGTACTTGCATCAGTGGGAGGAGCACTTTCATTTTGGCAATATGTTCCCAAGACTTCAACATTGAGAGTCCAAGGCATGATTCTAGAGGTACATGAGGAAGAGGAAGCAGATACCAGCATTGGTATAGTAGTATAGGAGAAGCCATCACCATCATCAAAAGTTGAAGAAGCCATTGCACCAGTTTGAGGAACTGTTGTAGCTTTGCAAGATGTTCCCCAACATCATTTGATCCAAGGTATGCAAACATTTCCACCCAAGATTTTTTTAGCACATCATCTTGAGATTTGTGGGGTCATGGCATCAGGGCAATTGCATGACCAAGGGTTAGAGAGCATTGCTAATTTGGAGAAGTAGACTATCACAGTGCAGAGGACCCTTGGCTGGCTCAAGGAGAATATGTATAGTTATCCGAGTTTGACATTGTTGAGCTGCACACCATAATTTGTGTTAGAGTGTAGAGTTTCTGAGGATGGGATTAACATAGTCCTAATTCAAGGAAGTTATACTATAGCTTTCGAGAACTGGAAGTTACTGTCACATGAGATGTCATATTCTATTTACGACAAAGAGATATTGGCCATTATTCATGCATTGGTCAAATTTTGGCAAGTTTTTATTGGCAGTAGATTTTGGGTGAAGACCAACCACCATAGTCTCTGTCATTTTTTTAGGAGGAGCAACAGCTGCAGAAGAGGAAAAAATGGTGGATCAGTGCAATGGAGGACTATGAGTTTAGCATTGTGTATGGAGAGGGCCATGTGGTAGCAGATGCACTATCCTGGATATCAGTAGTGTTGTCATTGAGGAGCATTGATGATTTGAGGGCCTAGTTATTAGTTGAGCATTCCGATGACCGCTTCACTTATGAAGCATTGGATGGGAAGATGGTAGATGGTAGACATCATGTGATGGATAACATCTTCCATTATCAGGATAGAGCCTTCTTTATGAGAACCTCACAGCTCAAAGAGATTTTTCTGCATGCAGCATATTCAGAACCTCATAGGTTCTACCGGGCCATCGGAGAGAGGTTCTCATGGAGAGACCTCAAGGAGAATGCACTTCGACATATCATGGACTGCAAATATTGTCATCAGATTGTGGTGGATGGTATTGTCGACATTGATCCGCTGTCAAGGTATGCACATTGCTTCAACATTTTCACACTGTACATCTCTTCACCCGTGACTAGATTATCTTTCCAGGATGTCTTCATGCTTCATAGTCTTTCCAAGGCCATAGATAGTGATGGGGATAGTTATTGTATGATAATTTTTTGGCAGGAGCTTCTCCATTGGGTGGATACCGAGCTGGTGCATGATATGGTTCATCACCCACAGTTGGATGGATGGATGGAGATGATGAGAAAGTGGCTAGAAAGCTACTTGAAAATCTATGACACAGGGTAGCAAGAAGCATGGATGCGCTGGCTACTCTTGGGTGAGTATGGTTACCACCCGCCATTTATGATTGGTATGTTCCATGCCTTGCATAGTACTAAGGTGATGAAGCAGCAGGAGGCATGGTTGCACTGGCTACTCTTGGGAGAGTATGGCCTACCTTGCACCGTAATGATGAGATGCAGAAGCTGGAGGCATGGTTGTGCTGGTTACTTTTGAGAGATTTTGGCCATCACATGAAATATCACATGTCAATGGGTATGTTATTGTTTGGGACTTTTCATGATACTCATATGATGTGGAAGCAAGAAGCCTCGCTATGTTGGTTTCTGTTAGGAGAGTTTGGTGTGACATTATACATGTCAATGAGTATATCATTGCTTCATGCTTTGCATTATAATGATGTAGGTTGCAACAAGATTCATTTTTGCACTAGTTATTCTTGGGAGAATATGGTTTGGAATCCTCCCATACCTTTCATAATGATGAGGTTGGATGGCAACAGGAAGCCTTGTTGCGTTGGCTTCTATTAGGAGAGTATGGCCACCATAATTGGTATGGTGATGAGGTGGTCTAGCAGAAAGAGGCATTGTTGTGGTGGCTACTATTGGGAGAGTATGGTTCAGCATTTCAAATGTTAATCCATATGTATCTATTTTCTACTTTGCATAGTGTTGAGATAATATTTAGAGCAAGGAAGACCACTAGGGCCAAGGATTGAAGCATGGAGATACACAACCTACTCCACGTAGCATGGGTTGGACAGAGTTTATAAGTTGGTACTTTCCACTAGGGAAAGGAACCACTACAATTCACATATTTCATGCATAGAAGAGGCTCTTGGACAATAGATGGTTGCCACTTGGGGACTCATTGATGAGGAGAGGCATCTAGCTACATAGATGGAGGCCATTCTATACATTCTAGAGAGGCAACTATGGAGTTGGGCATTCATAAAACATCAGAGCAAGATGGGTAAACCTTCCATATGAGGATGCCACTTGGGAGGGAGATGGATTTTTGCAGCATCCAATTTTACAGTTTCTTGAGGACAAGCCACATTTTGGTAGGGAGGACTGTAATATTCCAAATTTTCCATCAGCTAATTGGATAATTCTTTCAGCCCCAGATCCACAGTTGTCTCGAGGGAGTCTCTAACTCAGTCAATAGGGGTGCAATTTGCAACCCAAAAAGGGCCAAAATTCCAAACTAAAAATATGGCCAAAATATTTCTGAGTTTTTCTAGGTTTTTCAAGTGGAATCTGTGGTTAAAATCTCGGATCATTTAGAGAATTCTAGCAGCTTTGCACACATAGATCTTCTTCCTAGCAACAATAGTTTATAATTTCTAGTGGTAGGTTTCAGTAGTGTATTTCAACCATCTCGTGGCTTGAGTGCATTCATTTTGGAACACTATGTACTTACATTTGTTGTTGATATATAATGATATGGATCAACTCTTTCTTCTAATGTTTTAATGTCTTGATTTTATATTCTGGCATTTCCAGCATTTTATAGTTATTTTCTTACATTCTGGTTATTTCCTTGATTGAAATGTTATAAATGTTCTATATTAATATCTTTCCCATTTTGGGATATTACAGTGGTATCAGAGCCATTATATTTGGCTCAACTTGTGTGCATTTGATGACATCAGAAGAATAAGAAGAAGAAGCAGAAAAAGAAGAAGTCCGCAATGGCAGAAGGATTGAGTTTTGACACACTTCTCTTCAAATATATGAAGGATATCCCCATGGATATCAAAGAAATGAGAATAGAAAGGCAAAAGGAAACCTTAAGAGGATTTCAGATAGGACAAGTTCCAAGCACTTCCTATCAGCAATATAAGAAACCTGTAATATTCCCAAATGGGGAAACTCAACAATACATGCATTCAAAACACATTTTCAAAAATGTGTACTACAATAATCAAAATCAAACCATGGATCCACTAGATCTGACATCATAACACCTAGATCCAAGACGAGATCAGAAACAAATCATGATAGGAGAGGTAAACAAGCCTCCCACACCTAGTCTAGCCCAAAAACAATGCAACCCCCACAGAAATAACGCAACAAGTGACAACACAATCTAATGAGGGTTTATACTCTAAAATTATGGAGACAAATAGATCTACCATTATATTAATCAATAATGATAAAAAACTGAGATCTAGTCTCTTTATACAAATCCAAGAGAACCCGGGAAGGGTTTCTGGAAATACACCCAAATACAAATGGTGATCTATAGCCCTAGGACTGAAGAATCATTAAAAACTGAAGATCATGAGATAGAAGGCTGAAATAATGTAGATATGATGTAGATCTCCTAAAATTTCTCCTCCAATGAAAGGCTGAAACCTCCAGCCACCGGAAAATAGTCCAAAGGAGCCACAAGATCCCTCACTGAAGATGCCTTAAAAAATAACACAATTCCCAACTGAAACTATGTTGTAAATGATGGGGATAATTTGGCCTTATGCCAAAGATATGAAATGTGCTCAAGAACCCTCCAAATTGATCTTACAAGAGAGGGAATCCTTCCTCCTATAAGAAACCAACTCAGAAAGTGGGTTTATCAACCCTCCACTGCAACACCCTGCAACACAACATAATATTATGCAGAAACTATGCTGTAGCTGAAGACTGAATCTTGGCCATAATGCCAGATGTGTGGAATGATAGATCAGGTCTCTCCCAGGAGCTACTTAAAGGGAAGAGGTGGAATTCCTAAACAAGAATAGCTTGTGCTAAACAGAACCAACAATCTTAGCTAAACAACTAAAGAGAGCAAAAGTCTGAACAAACATATCAAAATAATATTCATAATCTAACCTCCTATGGTTGCCATCCTCTTCCTTATAAAAAATGTGAGCCTTATCATCTTGGGTCCCACTCATTAGGGTTTCCACCATCATACAATCAATCTCCCTCCAAAACTGCGTTGTCCCATCATTAATGCCACTCCTCCATAACAACACTGTTTGATTTGGTCAAAGTTGACCTCTACAACCTGCTTCAGCCCCTTTTCACACCTGAGGGTATTCAATCAAGCTTTTACATAACTATTTAAACTAATCCACATTCATATTGAGTTGTATTTATTGATAAGCCACTCCTCCCACATTAGTGTTGTTGACTTGGTCTAACTTGACTTTGTCCACATGCGTTAGCCCTTGTTCACACATGAGGGTGCTAGATCTAGTTATTATCATGATCCCTTTTCACATCTAGAGGTATTTTATGTCTATTTTAAGATATGTATGGGCATTCTTACCCATTTATTCATCTAACTAGGTGCTAAGATCAAATTAATATTCCTATTAGTTGCATGCTAATTCAGGAATATTACAGTACTCCCCTCCCAAATGTTGCTTGTCCTCAAGCAACTGCAAGGATAGAACTAAAGAGCCTCCTCTCCTCCTCCTATAGCATCCTCATGTGATAAAATCCTCCAAGGAACAAGATGTTGTCTCATCAATACATCTCCAAGTTGCCAATCCCAAGTATGCAAGTTAGCTTTGGTGACCATCCCAAATAGCTATCATCATGTAGAAGTAAAACACCCATGGAGGCAATAATGTGTTGTCTAGAGGCCTCCTTGAGGCATGAGATCTGATATGTGTTGGGAACTATCATCCCCATGTGAATATCCCATCCCCAAGCTATCATCCATAAAAAATGAGCCACCCTCTAGAATGATAACTCATGAAACATCTTCTCCACCTTTGGCTCCTGCAATGTAGGTGGGTTGCATAGCTGAACATGGTAGAAAAAATAGCCTACCCCAGGCTGTCTCTCTCTCCACTTAGGATAAGTGTAGAGTAGCTTCTAACTTTGGGCTGTAACAATGTTGCCATCAAGAGGCAAGAAGAAGACTGGGTCTTCAAAGATCCTCTCCATATAAACATGAATCATGCTGGCCCAATCCATCCCATACAAAGTGAATGGTATATCATCACCATATGGTATCAAAATCAGAAAATTGCTAAAGGTTATGTGCAAGTATGGATGATACCAATGGTTTATCCAGTGGATACAGCGCAGTTTTACCAACTGTTGTTTTAGAACATCATGTGGCAAGTTGCCTCCCAACAAGTTGCTAGCTGTGAAAATTGGCTCATCTACTATGAGGTAGTAAATGGAATTATATATCAGCTGAAAATAAGAATGATAGCATACTTTCCCAAGGTCATGAAAAGAAGGATTATCTCCATCATAAATGTTGGTCCTAGACTGACCATGAAACCCAGAAATAATCTTGCCCTCTTGTGGAGCAATGCATTGTACATAGAAGGTGAGAAGATGCAAATCCTTTATGACATGATCAATAAGTAAAGAAATACATTTCTTACCATGCATAGTGAGTAGGATGAAAGTGAGGTCCATGGATGAGAATCTCCTCATAAATATCTGCAAAATGGAGGGATGCATACTCCCCTTGGAACACTCCATCAATAGAAACATACCCCCAAATGACAACGTTGTTGGCCTTAGTGATAAGGCTCTTGCCTCCCCATGACTCCATGCTTTGACATGCCCTATGCCAAAGCCATCCACCATCATGCTGCTATGTGTAGGAATCTCCTTCACATGTGGAAGTACCTCCTAATACTCTAATGCTGAAGGGTAACCCCTTTTCACTTTGAGTGTGCCATCCCCTTCTCCTGAAATATCATGCCAAGTATGGGAGAAAATCTGCCAATACTCTCCCAAGAGTAACAAAATCAACAATAGATCTTGCTGCCCCCTCACACCTCCACCATATAAATCATGAGATGAAAACATAATGATTGATATGAAGAATGTCATATCAACACAATGCACCCAAACTCCTTGCTGCCATATGATGCAAGTGTCCTACCAAGTTTCCTCCACCAACATATCATTTGAAAAAGGATATATCACATGATGACCAAACTCTTTCAAGAGTAGCCAATGTAGCCATGCCTCCTACTACCTTGTGTCATAGATATGTAGGTGACTCACCAACCTCTTGCTTACCATCCACACCCCTTCATCCAAATGTGGGTGTCTCATACCATGCTCCATCTTGGTTTTCCTCCAATAGAGAACACCATCCTCCCATATTAGATTTCTATTCTTGCATTTCATGGGATGTTGAAATTCAAACTCTTGGAGATCTCCCAGTGAAGATTCCTCACCAATGACCATATTGAATCCATAAGGATCCAAATATGCTAAAGGTAAAACCTCCTCATAGGGTTGTACAATGTTCACCCTATCCTCTAAAATTTCACACCCCAACTCCCGAAGTTGTGTGCATCTCAATAATGCATAGTTAGGATGATTGTTTATCCCTTTCTTGAACAACCCAAGGTTGCACAGTGCAGTGGAAGGCTGCTACTCCAAATCAGTAGTATGTTTTGACCCTTGGTCATGCAATCTAATTTTTCCACAATCCTCCATAAGATGTGCTCAAATAATAGAAAGTGGAAACTTATGCATACCTTGGTAAAGCTTGGGAAAATATTGTATGGCTACAAGGGTTCCTTCCTCTAATGTCTTGGCTCCCCCAACTACTGATGATGATGGATACTCTTCCATGGTTGTACTAGCGCTAGTACAAGTCTACTCAAGTGGTGGTGAGGGCTTCTCCCCCTCTAATTTCTTCTTGTCAAATATTTTGATCAACTTTGAGTAAAGTCTGGAAATGCAATCACTCTTGCATGACTCAAATGGTTGAACCACCAAATGTTTTCTTCACCCTCAAGGTGTAGTGCTGCAATCTCAACAACCTCTCTTTCTACCACTTGATGTAGTAGGAAGAATGCATCTAGCATCATTACCCAAGCCCTTTCTGTACTTGTGGATAGCCCATCAAAAGTAGATAATAGAAATATATTGTCCCTCATTCTCTTATTGCTACAAGGTCTTCTTTCTTCTTCAAGCTGACTGAACTGCGGAAGAGTGAGAGTCTCCTTGAAATCTCTAGGTTGAGACTTATATTCTCCCAATTATCCAATTAGGATCTCATGTTACAAGTGACCTCCATCTCCATGCCTCTTTTCGTCTTCCTCAACATGAAATGCCATAGGATATTGCTTTGGAGCTTTCTGAAACACCTGTTCTTTCTTCTGATAATATTCTGATAATAGGAAGTGCATGGACGTTCCTCTTCTTGAAACCCTCTAGTGGTCTCATTATACCTTTCCTCTTTCATCTTCTTAACCTCCTTGGAGAGGTTCTTCATAGATATTAAAAGCGATGAGACAAAGCTCATTGTCTCCATCATTTTATATCTCTTCTCCTTCTCTTCTTCTTCTTATAGAATGTTGGCTTGAAACTGACAAGCTGAGCCAAGATGATGCTTTGATACCACTGTAATATTCCCAAATGGGGAAACTCAGCAATACACGCATTAAAAATGAATTTTCAGAAATGTATGCTATAATAATCAAAATCAAACCATGGATCCACTAGATCTGACATCCTAAAACCTAGATCCAAGAGGAGATCAGAAACAAATCATGATAGGTGAGGCAAACAAGCCTCCTACACCTAGTCTAGCCCAAAAACAATGCAACCCAAAAAATACTACAACACAGAAATACTGCAACAAATGACAACACAGTCTAATGAGGGTTTATACTATAAAATTATGGAGACAAATAGATCTTCTATTATACTAATCAATAATGCTAAAAAACTAAGATCTAGTCTCTTTATACAAATCCAAGAGAACCCGGGAAGGGTTTCTGGAAATACACCCAAATACAAATGGTGATTTATAGCCCTAGGACTGAAGAATCACTAAAAACTGAAGCTCATGAGGTAGAAGTCTGAAATAATTTAGATCTGATGTAGATATCCTCAAATGTCTCCTCCAATGAAAGGCTGAACCCTCCAACCATCGGAAAACACTCCAAAGGAGCCACAAGATCCCTCACTAAAGCTGCATTCCAAAATAACGCAATTCCCATCTGAAACTATGTTTTAAATGATTGGGATAAGTATGCCTAATTCCAAAGATCTGAAATGTGCTCAAGAACCCTCGAAACTAATCTCCCACGAGAGGGTATCCTTCCTGCTATGAGAAACCCACTCAGAAAGTGGGTTTATCAACCCTCCACTACAACACCCTGCAATACAGCACAATAGTCTACAGAAACTGCGTTGAATTTGAAGACTAAAGCTTGGCCACAATGCAAAATGTGTGGAATGATAGATCAAGTCTCTCCCAAGAGCTACTCAAAAGGAAGAGGTGGAATTCCTAAAGAGGAATACCTTGTGCTAAAAATCACCAGTAATCTTAGCTAAACAGTTGAAGAGAGAAAAAGTATAAACACACATATCAAAATAATATTCATAAGCTAACCTCCTATGGATGCCATCCTCTTCTTTATAAAAAATGTGAGCCTTATCACCTTGGGTCCCACTCATTAGGGTTTCCACATCATACAATCAATCTCCCTCCAAAACTGCGTTTTCCCATCATTAATGCCACTCCTCCATAACAATGTTGTTTGATTTGGTCAAAGTTGACCTCTTCAACCTGCTCTAACTCCTTTTCAGACCTAAGGGTCTTCAATCCAGCTTTTAAATAGCTATTTAAACTAATCCAAATTCATATTGAGTTGTCTTTATTGATGATCCACTCCTCCCACATTAGTGCTATTGACTTGGTCAAAATTTACTTTTTCCACATGCATTAGCCCTGGTTCACACATGAGGGTGCTAGATCCAGTTATTATCATGAACCCTTTTCACATCAAGTGGGATTTTATGCCTATTTAAGATATGTATGGGCCTCCTTCCCCATTTATTCATCTAACTAGGTCATAAGATCAAAATTAATATTCCTATTAGTTGCATGCTAATTTAGGAATATTACACAACCGACGATGCAAAAAGTTACACAACGCCCTACTATGCGCACTTTCCTTGAGGAATAATTGAATGGCATGGATATGGAGGATATCTGGAGCATGAAACTCTGAGCGATTATCTTGTAGAGTAAAAATCTCAGTCTAGAGCATTCAAAGAAAAGCTGGCTTTCCAACAATTTTTCCAGATTAAAGTGAACCAGAGACCCCACAACAACAATAAAAAAAGAGGGAATATGCAGAATATATTCTTTCTGCCTCCATTTGATGGGTCATCCAAAAGCATGACAAAGAATTGGATAGAGAAGTTAGATGATTTATTTCATCTACACCTAGTAGCAGAAAACGAATCCATTGAGATTGCAGCGCTGCACCTTGAGGGTGAAGCATATGATTGGTGGCTCTGTAGATTGAAACATGCAAGAGTGAATGTGTATGCTGAGTTCACTCAAAGGTTTGTAAAGAGGTTTGACAGAAGAAAACCAGAGGTAATTTACATTGAGAAATTTTCCGACATTAGTGAGGAACTATATGAGGATAAAAAGGAATATGTTAACGTTGATACTCCAAGTGAAGGGAAACTACCACCACCGCTAGCTGCAGTAGAGGTACTTACATCAATGGGATGAGAACTTTCATTTTGGCAAGATGTTCCCAAGGTCACTTCGACATTGAGAGTCCATGGCATGATTCAGGAGGTACATGAGGAAGAGGAAGAAGATACCAACGCTGGTATAGTAGTAGAGGAGAATCCATCACCATCACCAGTAGTTGGAGAATCCATTGCACCGGTTGGAGGAACTCTTGTAGATGTTCCCCAGCATCAACTAATCGAAGGTATGCAAACATTCCCACCCCAGATTGTTTCAGCACATCATCTTGAGATTTTTGGGGTCATGCCATTAGGGAAATTGCATGACCAAGGGTTAGAGCACATTGATGATTTGGATTAGCAGACTATCACTACACAAAGGACCCTTGACTTGCTCAAGGAGAATATGTATAGCTATCCCAGTTTGACATTGTTGAGATGCACACACACTTTGTGTCGGAGTGTGGATTTTCTAGGCATGGGATTAGAAAAGTCCTAATCTGGGGAATTTATACAATAGCTTTCAAGAACTGGAAGTTACTGTCAAATGAGATGTCGTATTCTATTTGCGACAAAGAGATATTGGCCATGATGCATGCATTGGTCAAATTTTGACAGTTTTTTATTGGAAGTAGATTTCAGGTGAAGACCAACCACCATATTCTCTGGCATATTTTTGAGGAGGAGGAGCAGCTGCAGAAGAGGTAGCAACGGTGGATCATTACAATGGAGGACTATGAGTTCATCATTGTTTATGGAGAGGGCCATTGGGAAGCAGATGCACTATCATGGAGATCAAAAACGCTAACACTGAGGAGCATTGATTATTTGAGGGTCCAGTTATTAGTTGAGCATTTTGATGACTGTTTCACTCATGAAGAATTGGATGGGAAGATGGTAGATGGTAGACATTGTTAGAGCCTAAATCCACCTTAGGCTGAAGTAAGGAAGAAAGAGGATAACACCAAACCATGCTCAGCCTCGTAGCTAGCCCTACGAGGACAGGAGAGGGCTCTCTCCGGGTCAATCTCAAAAAAAATATTCAAAGGGGCTTGAGATGACTAAAACAACATCTGATCTTACGCTAGATATACAAATAGGAGGATTTGTTTTGATTTTTTGGGGTTTTTTTGGAAAAAGGGGAAATACAATTTTGGGCTTGGGGATGAGGCCAATTTCTTGCAGAGTTCAAGTTAGGGCGAGGAAGGCAGCGAATTTGATGTCTTAGATCAATTGAATGGATTGAAGAGACTTCTAAGGAGCTGAATAGGGCAAGAGAGTGCAAGGATCCTCTTCAAACTGACGAAAAACATATAAAACTAAACAAAAGTTTAAGGCAGAGCACCAGCAAACTAATGGATTCTACCTCAGTTACTCATTTGTTTAATTCAGAAGCAAAGAGAAGGGAAATGGCATACATATAATATTAATGAAACTTAAAATAACATGGAAGAAGAAATCATCAAAACTCAGAAGCCACAAGGATCCCAACAAGTGCTGCAAAACTTTAGTCTTTCCTTTGCCAAAAACTGAAAATGGATATACAATGAGGTGCCAAACTTTTCCCAAGAGTCCAACCCTAAAAATGACTTAGAAAATACATAATATAGACCATCCTAACCCCTTCCCATGCCTCTAGGGGTCGAGCTCCTCCTTCTAGGAGTTGTTTCAACCAACTCTAAACATAGAACTGAAATCTATGCAACCAAACAACTTGCCTCTAAAAGGAAGGAAACTGATTCATTCATTTAATTTTCACCTTTTAGTGAATGAATCCTCTAGAAAAATTAAATGTGAGCCAAAATTACATCATAATCATAAAATTACATCAAGATATATCAATAATTACATCCAAAAGTGAAACTAGTCAAACTGGCCGAATTTTTGAGCTGAAAAGTAAAAATTGGACCAAAATCCTCTATGCGCCACGCCAGAAAACTCAATGCACGGCGCCAATTTGAGCCTGATTTTGGGGCACTTCATGAAGTAAAAATTGAGCTCATGATAGCTCTTTGTAAAGCCCTATCTGTATTCTATCCAACCCAAGTGGAACTTTTGGATTTGGATGTCAGCTGCCACTCCAAAACTGCAATATCCCAAGACTGGTTCCTGCTGGTGCAAAAAGTGGCAGAGAGGCCATTTTTGGAGTGTTTTTTTACCTTTAACACCACCCAGAACTTGATGAAATCTCTCAGAAATTCCTGAGCATGCATAATTTACCATAAAAAACCCAAAAACATCAAGTTTTCGTCCAGAAGATGTCCCAATCATAAGCGCGCGTTGGGTGGCGCGACGCATCGGGCAGAAAAACCTGTTTTGCAACCAAAATTTTCAAAAATGACAAAATTTACTCCAAATTTGCTGAAATTTGGAGTGAAGGTCTCCCATCATGTCTCATGCTCAGTCAAGGAAGCTTTGGCCAAGATTCGGAGTGGATCAGGCCTTTTCCGATGTTTGAGTGCTCTCCTCAACCTCGCTTTCAGGATCTTCATCTTGGCTCTGCAAACGTGTGTACGGGCCCAATAGTGGTTCTTCATGTGCCTGAGAAAGTATTTTTCCCTATTGGCCTTTGCCAACAACTTCTCAAGATGTCTGTTGACTCTCTCAAGCCAAATCTGCCGCTCAAAAGGTGTCATGTCACCTGGTCTCTTTCGGGCCAATTCCTGATCTTCACGGATTCTCTGCAACTCCGTGAGTGTCTACTGATCCTCCAGTTGTTTATTCCACTACTCCAAATAATTTATAATCCACTGAGCTCTCTGAAACTTCACAGTAAATTTGTTGATCTCAACCTTTTGTTCCTGGATGGTCTCTCTCATCTTTGAGCTAGGAGAGCTCAAATCAACGTCGATGAGTGTAAAATCAGTGTCTTGGCCTTCTGAAGGGCCCTCATCGTGCATAGGCCTCTTGCCTCTGTCCTGTACCTGTACTGATGTCGAAGGCGAGACCCCTTCCACGCCAAGTGGACATAGTACTCGCGTTGCTGATGGAGGTAACGAGACCCCTTCCACCCCTGGGGAAGATAGTACTCGTCGTGCTGCTGAAAATAAGGCTCTGTGGCCTCTCTGAAATGTAACACACACTAGAGCACTGATAGGCTCAGTCTCAGGAACCTCAAACTGATGTGAAGGCTCTCCCTCATCATGAACAATCTCGGGAGGAGGCTGGGGGGCTGCAAAGAAGTCACAGGAAATGAACTCATCCCATGCAATGCCCTGCAATCCAAGCTGATGTACTACAATGAGTTTGATAAGCGCATAATGATAAATGTTGTTATGCTGCGGCTGCAGAGTCTTCCTCTGCACAAGGGTAGTCATCCAATCTATGTTTCGACACATGAAATATGGAATACTCATTAGTCTCACTCTCGTGAAATGCATCAAAATTCTAATGTGGTATGCATAAAGACGTGAGAAATGGCCCTCACAGCTGAAATATCTGATGATGAGTTTCATCAATGGCGCATAAGACTCCTTCAGAAATCGGAATGGAAATACCCTGCTGAGCTGTCTCAAATATCCAGGCCTGATGTAAGGCTCATAATATGCTCTATCTAGCTGTTGTCTCTTATTCCACTCTTCACCAATGTTCGATATCCCGGTCGCCTCAGAAATGGTCTCTGGTGTCAAAGTGAAGTTCACTCCAGCAAGGTTTACATGACCATCATGCAAATGTAAGACAAATAAGCGAACCAAATCCTGATGGTGCTGAATCGGAGATATCATCTCACAATACTGAAAACATGACTGTTGCTGAAAGCATGTCATTGCAAGCCGGCAGGCCTGCAATTGAGCCAAAGAAGTGGGCTCCTCTCTGACGTGCCTGCCACTTTTATGAGACCTCCTCGGTACATTTAGCTCGGTGGTTGAGTCACTGTCTTGCTCATATCCCTGCTCATATGATGAATTTTTCTCTGACATGGTGCTGAAAACAAGGTTTTTGACAAGTATATGCTGATATGTATGTGGTGAAAACAAGAGTTTGTCTTTCAATACCAAATGTGCCAAATATGTAACGAGAGGCTATGAGGAGTGAATATAATGGACTGTCAAGTGTAATTTGAGTGGAAGGATAGTCACTTGACAGCTTGAGGGAATTCGGGATTTGGGGATTTTATAAGTGATATGGGAGTGGGAAATGGTGATGGAAAATGTAGTTTTTAGGGATAGGGGTAAATGAAATGACAAGATATACTTAAGTTAAGTGAAATCAAGGATGTCAAACAGTCCTTGAATGTTTTGGGAATTAGGAATTTATCAATGATATGAAGGAAGGGATGTGATAGAAAGTGGTAGGGTTTGAGGATGAAAACATGGGAACAAAGGGTATAAGGGATATGGGATAGTGGGAATAGGAGAAGGGATTATGATAACAGTACGACAATTATGGGACCACAAATGAAAAATGGAGTGGGAGTGTTAAGCACCAATAATCAAATTTCAACACTTCTTTTCAAACCCTAGGGAGCAGATTTTAATATGGATATAGGGTTTGTTTTTTCACCAACCAAACTCTAATGTCTTCACCTCTAAACCACACCACACATGACTAAAATCACTGAACAGGCTTTGTCAAACTTACTTGGAGAAAAATGAGTTGAATCGATTTGATTTTTTTATGGAGCAGAGATGAATTTTTTTCCTTGGAGGCTCTGTGCATTGCGTGCACACCAAGTGCGCCGCGTCCTGTGGATGCGTCGTGCCAGAGGAAAAGTACACTATGTGAAAATGCCCAATGCGTCGTGCAGCCCCGGTGCATCGTGCGCTTACCCAATGCACCACGTAGACTTGAACACAATCTTGGTTTTTCAAAATTACAAGTTTCGCCCTCTCACAACTTTGAGTCAGCTTTCAATTGACCTCTTGAATGCAAATGGCATTGATAAACATTGAAATATCTATATAAAGTCATGGCTTTGATTTTCTCTTTGTAAAGACCCACTTTGTAATGTTTCAAAATTGACATTTCTTCACACTTTAATACAACTCTGTTTTTTCAAATTTCCTTTTGATTTTTTGGCTTGAAATGATGTTTTTTGGTTGATTTTTGCAGGGATGGTGGCGTTGGACTTTGGCAAAGGATGACCAAAGTCTGCATTTGAAGTACTCTATGGAAGAAAACTTTAAAATACATATTTATTAAAAAACAAATATGACAATTTCTTCTTCAAAACAGTGTTTTGAAGAAGAATCCTCGAGCATTATTGACGATGAAAATCTTGAAATGAAAACTTATTGAAGACATCCTCATGGCCTGCGGGCATTATTTAACACTCTGGAGACCAAACCCTAGACCTAGAAATTGAAAGACTCTTTTTTTTTGGACCAAAATACCATCTATGACTGTAAATGACTGAAATCAACTTTGATGAACTTTGATAAATTTCGACCAACCCAGCAGGTACAAACATAAGGGAAACGAGAGAAAAGACCCTTCCGTCAGATAATGGCATGCCCCTAACGGAATGCAGATGAATGAGTTGAATGAGACACCTAAAAATGAAATGCAATAAGAGAAATGATCTCTGATGGAGGGATGACAAGACCAACTCTAACATTGGCTCCAATGGGGATGGTAGCTCCTGGGAGGTGCCAAGAACTACAGAACTTTGGGCGAGCAGATAGTGCCTTCATCCATTGGGATATGGAGTCCATTATTTTGAAAAAACAACAAAAGACTGATGACTCAATTTTATCGACTGAAACTTGACTCGAAACGACTCTATTTTAAAACTCAAATGACTAAAAACTAACTTGAAAACTGAAACCCAAAACTGAAATCCTTCTTCAGAATTATATCCTTCACTTCAGGCCCCAGACTGAAGAAAAATCACAGCACACTTTTGCAATGAAACTGAAATAAAATGATATGTACAATGGCAATGTATACAGCAGAAAACATTTCAGAAATTGTACCGCTTGAGCAGCCGACCATTGACCGGCCCTCTTGGACAATCTTCCTCATTCATCTCTTTCAGAAGAAATGCATTCTGACCACGATATGCAGCAATCTTAAAGGGACCTTTCCAGATATTTTCAAACTTACCGTGCTTACCTTTTTCTTCATGTCTAGCATCCCACTTGAGCACTACTTCCTCCAATTGGAACTTGGCTGCCTTCTCTTTCCTGTCATAAATTTTCTTGATCCTTTCCTGCAACTTGAATGTGTTTTGGAAAACTTCATCTCTCATTTGCTGCAAATGAATCATCTGATTTATTCTTCTCTACATATGAATTTCTTTACTGCCAGCTTCTTGAAGAAGTTTGACCACTGGAACAACAAGGGAGGTAGGAAACACTGTGTCTACTCCATATACCAACTCGAAAGGAGACATACCAATGGATTTTTTCTGACTTACCCGATCAACCCAAAGTGCATTTACTAACTTCTTATGCCAACCTTTCTTATTGATTTCCATCAACTTTTTAATGATGTTAACCAAAGATTTGTTGGAAGATTCTGTCAATCCATTGCCTTGTGGATGATAGGCGGTTGAATGACCCAAAGTGATGTGATACTTGTTGCAAAACTCAATCATCTTTCTTGATTTGAAAGCTGCTGCGTTATTAGTGATTATCTTAAAACGAGACAAAATGTTATTCTCAAGGAAAGAAATGATTACTGCATCTGTAGCTTGCCTGGTGGGAACTGCTTCAATCCATTTGGTGAAATAATCTGTCGCCGTGAAGATCCACCTGTGCTGAGCTGAAGAAGGAGGATGGATCTCCCCAATGAAATCCAAACCCCACTGCTGAAAAGGGGCGCTTACCTCAATAGGCTTAAGTGGCAATGGCTGTAATTTCTGCCTTCCTTCGAAAATTTGACATTCGTGACAGCTCTTGACAATCTTATACACATTAGCAAACAATGTCGGCCAATAGTATCTCGCTCTCAAAATATTATTGGCTGTTGTTTTCCAAAACAAGTGACCGCCACAGTCTCCTTTATGGAAATCCTCCATAACTCGCTTTGCTTCTTCTTCCACCAAAAAATTCAACAAAACACCACCAAGATCTTTCCAATAAAGTGCAGAATTAAAAATACAATATTTTGCAGCCTTTAATTTTAGGGTTCTACCTTTGTTTTTAACCATGCCGGGTGGTGGTGATAAATTTTGAAGAACGTACACAATATCTGAATACCATGGAGAAGCAACAAAAATTTCCGATACCTGAAGTGGCGAATTTTCCTCATCCTCATCAGACATAGCAGCAATCAGATTTATGTCTAAAGCGTGCAAATTCGATTCAGCCATAAGCTTCGCCAGCCCCTGTCCTTTGATAAGCTTCATGGGCTTTATCTCTACATCATACTCCAGCAATGCTGCAATCCACTTACCTCATCTTCCTTCCATATCTGTTTGTACCAAAACATCTTTCACAACAGCGTTAGGAACATAAGCTACAATATGAGAATGCAGAATGTAAACCCAGAAATCCTTTAATGCCTTTACCAGTGCCAAAGCTTGCTTCTCAATGATGTTATATTTCAAGGCTGCATCTCCTATATTCTGACTAAAAAAAGCTATTTGCTACTCATGCTCATCTCTTTTCTGCATTAACACAGCTGCCATGGTATGCTCTGAAGCAAATGAAAACAAAATAAAATCTTGGGTGTAATCCAGGATGATTAACACCGGTGCTGAAGATAGTGCCAACTTCACTAAATTAAAATATTTTACAGCCTCTTCAGTCCACTTCACTTGGCTGTCCTTCTTAAGCATATTTGTAATCTCTCTAAGATGTTTAGCAAGGTTAGGGACAAAGCGACGTAAAAAGTTCATCTTACCATTAAAAGACTGAATCTCCTTCTTGTTCTTGGGAAGGTCAATTTGCTGAATTGCTTCTACACGTGCTAGATCAATATGAATGCCATCTTTGGAAATAATGTGACCAAGTGGTTTGCCCTCATCTATGGCAAACAAGCTCTTCTTCGGATTAAGCGACACACCATATTTTCTGCACTTTTGAAAGACAACTTTCAAGTGATACATATTCTCTTCATCTGAATTGGAAAAGATTGTCAAATCATCAAGGTATATAACAAGAAAAACATCCTTCTCATTCGCGAAAGCCATATCCATTCCTGCTGAAATGTCGCACCAACATTCTTCAAACCGAATGGCATCTTGGCATACTGGAATGTCCCCCATGGAGTGGTGAACGTTGTTTTTTCACGGTCGTCCTCATGGACCAAAATTTGGTTATATCCAGAATAACCATCGAGTAGTGACATACGAGATGCTCCAACTACTTGCTGAAGTATATGATCCATCTTAGGCAATGGATAATTGTCCTTCAATGACAAATTGTTCAAATTTCTGAAATCAATACACAAATGGATCTCACCTGTCTTTTTGCGAACGGGCACCAAATTGGAAATCCAATCAGAAAATCTGATGGGAACAATGATTCCTGCTTTGTACAACCTGTTTACCTCCTTCTCAATTGATGGCAGCAACTTCGGATTGATTCTTCTTAACTTCTGTCTGAAAGGCTTCTGATTAGGCTTGATTGGAATAGTGTGCTGAATTATATTTGTATCATACGTCTTTAAATCTGAATAGTCCCATGCAAAAGCATCAGCAAAAGAAGACAAAAAAATCACATATTCAGCTTTTACCTCTGGTGGCAATGATTTGGACAACTTCACCATCTTTGGATTCTCAGCTGTTCCAATGTTTACATCTTCAACTCCCTTTTCAGTTGGCCACAAAGTTGGTTTCTTAGCTACATCATCCTGATCAAAGAGCTCCTCTAAAGGTATTAAGCCTTTAGGAATAACATTATCTTTCAGCTGCAACGCTTCCATTTGATTGACCTGAACATCATCACCATCATCAAATTCTACATCAATTGAGGTATCTTTGAATTTACCTTTGTTTTGCAGAAAATCATTAATCTCATCATCATCCTGGAAAACTTGCCAACATCTTTGGTTATTCGGGATGGTAGGATGGTGCTTCACATGGATTTCAAGCTTATTACTGGAATTCATTGGGATCTTCAAATTACTTGCTGCCTTAGCAAGTGCATCTGCAATTCCATTTTGAATGTGAGGAATACAAGTCAAGGTATAATCTAAAAACTGCATCAAAATATCAAGGATAGCATTTCGGGAAGCCCACATCCGGGGATGTTTAGTTTGGTATTCACCCTTCACTTGCTTGATCACCAATTCAGAGTCGCCATAAACTGCAATTCTCTTAGCATTCAGCTTTCTAATAATCTTTAGGCCAGCAATCAGAGCTTCATACTCAGCCTCATTGTTTGAACAATCTAATGCTAATTTATAAGAACATACCCGTACATTGCTCGGTACCTTTTTTGGAGTGGAAAAAGGACTGCGTACCCAAATACCAATTCCAGCACCATCACTCCCAACTACACCATCGAAATCCATGGTCCATAGACCCTCTTCATCATTTTCTAAGTGCTGAAATTGTGCTAGCTCTGTTTTTTCTGCTTGCTGTCCACTATCTTTGGTTGATTGCTCAACTGTGCTTTCCAATTTTTTTCCTTTCTTTCTGCAAAAATTCTCTGAAATTATTGGTAATCTCTGGAATATATTCTACTTGAACTAACTGACTATCTACATCATTAAAACTATCGGCAAACAAAACAAAAGACTCTAAATCTATATGTACATAATTAATCAGATGATTAACCGGTTTCTCCTTGGTTGTAATCATGTATTTCATTTTTTTTTCCTGATACAACTTTCTCATTTGGCCAAACAGGGGAATTGTTGCATAGGAGAAATCTAACTGTAATGTCCCTTTCAATTTTTCTCCCCAAGATCTGGAAAGCAACATACCAAATCTGGGAGGAATGTCTGCTACAACAACGTCCATCAAAGCATTCTTTGTAGGAATCTGATCCAAACTAACAACCAAGTCTTTAATGAGCCCAATACATCTCACCCTGCTAGAATCAAATGAATAAAGATCATGGTACTTCCTGGTGATGTCTAAACCCAACTTCTCCATGATTGCTTTTGGCATAAGATTATGGGAAGCACCAGAATCAAACATGGCATTATGCAATACAAACTCATGCAATCAAAGACTAATATAAAAAGGATGCACTTCACTATCTGGAGACTCACCATCTAAAGCTGGTCCAAATATCAGTTTAGGTTGATCATCTTCAATATTCAACATATCAGACATAGGATCGAAATTCAAAATTTTAGACACTTGACCTCTATAACTGTTGTTCTTCATTATTTCAGTCAAGGGAATGGATACCTTCAATTTAGAAATCTCATTCTCCAAGCTAAAGGCTGAAGTATTTTCGATCTCTTTGGCTAGAAAATCTTTCTTTTCAGCCTTCTCCCTCATTTTAATTGGCTGATTTTATTTTTCTGCTGATGATAACTTGGTGGCAGCGGGATCAACTATCTCTTTTGCTTTCTTTTGTGCAACAGGTGAATCGTTTTTAGGTGTTGAAACTTCTTTTCTCTTTTGGATCATATTGATAGGCACATCTCTGTTTCTAAGAGAATATTTCTTCTGCTGGGCTGACAAGGCATTCATATAACCTTTTTGATACTCATCCGACTCTTCCTCAAGAGCGGCATCATTAGCCAAGATAAAATCCTCATCTCTTTGTACCGCTGAAATTTCTGCACACCCCTCATCTTCGGTGATATAAATGGGCAGATCATCAAGAGTAAAGAAGTGATTTTCCTCCCCTACTACATCATCTTCATCATCTGAATCTTGACCAACAAAATTCTGCTGAAGAGGTGTCTTTACTTGTTGCTGGACTGCTGGTTCTTGTGCTCGCTGCTCTCATTATTTGATCTCGAATTGGGGCTGCTGCTGACCACGGAAATTGGGATTTCGAATCTACGGTTCAGGCTTATCAAGTGTGATATTTTCGATCATTCTTTCCACTTTAAAAAGTAGTTGATGTGATGTAGATGTGGAAGCCTCTTCCTTTGTTATGACTTTCTTCTCCGCTTTCAATCTAGCTCTTTTGTCATTCAAATTAGCTTCAACACTAATGTCAATTTTCTACATGTCCTCCAAAGTGGTCGGATCTCTGTCTCGTAATGAATAGGCCATCTCCGGATCAAAACCATCCAGAAACTTAAGAAAATCTAATTTCTTAGATGGCCTCAAATCATCAGGAATTACATTATAAACCACATTAAATCTAATAATATAGTCTTGGACGGACTCACCAGCATTGCGTTTGATCTTGGTATATTCAGAAGTGATTTGAAGTGGATATTTCTTTATTTCCCACCAATCTAGAAATTGTCTCTGAAGCTCGGCCAATGTAGCAACACTTCTGGGTTGCAGAGCTCTGAACCACTTACGCACCTCACCTCCAAAAGTTTGCACAAACAACCTCATGGTGACATTCTCTTCGTCAATTTCATGGAGATCAAAAAAGTCTGTCATTATATCAATATGTTGCTGAGCAGGCACACTTTGAGGAGTACCATCAAACAAAGGGATTTTACTCTGATAATCAATGGGCATAGGATCCAAATTCTGGGGCAAGATAAGAGGTGCGAATCTAGCAACCATTGCTCTTGGTGGATTTATAATCTGTCTTGGAGAAACGGGCAGAGTAGGAGCAGTAGATGTACGAGGTGTATGTGGTGGGGATGGAGGAAAAACTACTGCTGATTTCTGATCAGATATCGATGGTTGTACGGGAATGGTAGGAATGAAAGAAGGTTCAGCGTGAATTTGTGAATCAGATGTAACTGCTGATGGACCAAGAGTTTTAGATGTGGACTCTATGAATTCAGGGATATTCGTTGCCACAATAGAGTTCTGAATGTTCAGGATGTAACTATCAATGGATCTATTAGCTTGTTCAACCTCAAGATACTTGATAAACTCAGGATTTATGACGGTAGAACCAGTAGCACTTTCAGATTTAGTTTCAAACAACGACAACTCGAACTGATCATCAAACTCAATATCTTTAAGGAATTCAAATACAGTAGGGCATGAATGATATTTAAAAAAAGGAATCATGGGACTTTCTCGACGGAGAATTCTTGGAATCAGGTTTCAATTCTCATACACTGGAGGCGGATCAGGATCGGGATTTGATCTAGTATGTCTTCTAGAAGCCAGTGTGTTGATCTATTCAAAAATCAAAGGGACACAACCGATTTATTTCAGCCTATCAAATTCTAGACTCAATCACCCAAAAGTCCAGAACGATCTGATATACTGGGGTAATTCACAAATCAAATGTCATGTTCACAAGCTAAACCAGAGATTGACTGAAGCAGCGTTTATCTACATCCGCTAATGCAAAGAAAAATCATTTCGAAGGCTACCTGGCATCACTTCAGGCTCCGTTTGTAGCTTATGAAACAAATAACACCAACAAGCAAACCATTTTCTTCCCTAGTATGGTCACCACTATGTTAGAGCCTAAATCCACCTTAGGCTGAAGTAAAGCAGAAAGAGGATAACACCAAACCACGCTCAGCCTCGTAGCTAGCCCTGCGAGGACAGGAGAGGGCTCTCTCCGGGTCAATCTCAACGGAAATATTCAAAGGGGCTTGAGATGACTAAAAAAACAGTTGATCTTAGGCTAGATATACAAATAGGAGGATTTGTTTTGATTTTTTGGGGTTTTGTTGGAAAAAAGGGAAATACAATTTTGGGCTTGGGGATGAGGCCAATTTCTTGCAGAGTTCAAGTTGGGGCGAGGAAGGCAGCGAATTTGATGTCTTAGATCAATTGAATGGATTGAAGAGATTTCCGAGGAGCTGAAGAGGGCAAGAGAGTGCAAGGATCCTCTTCAAACTGACGAAAAACATATAAAACTAAACAAAATTTTAAGGCAGAGCACCATCAAACTAATGAATTCTACCTCAGTTACTCATTTGTTTAATTCAGAAGCAAAGAGAAGGGAAATGGAATACATATGATATTAATGAAACTTACAATAAAATGGAAGAAACCATCATCAAAACTCAGAAGCCACAAGGATCCCAACAAGTGCTGCAAAACTCTGGTCTTTCTTTTGCCAAAAACTGAAAATGGATATACAATGAGGTGCCAAATTTTTCCTAAGAGTCCAACCCTGAAAATGACTCAGAAAATACATAATATAGACCATCCTAACCCCTTCCCATGCCTCTAGGGGTCGAGCTCCTCCTTCTAGGAGCTGTTTCAACCAACTCTAAACATGGAACTGAAATCTAGGCAGCCAAACAACTTGCCTCTAAAAGGAAGGAAACTAATTCATTCATTTAATTTTCTGTTTTTAGTGAATGAGTCCTCTAGAACAAGTAAATGTGAGCCAAAATTACATCATAATCATAAAATTACATCAATATAGATCAATAATTACATCCAAAAGTGAAAGTAGTCAAATTGGCCGAATTTCTGAGCTGAAAAGTAAAAATTGGACCAAAATCCTCTATGCGCCGCGCCAGAAAACTCAATGCGTCGCGCCACTTTGAGCCTATTTTTGGGGCACTTCATAAAGTCCAAATCAAGCTCATGATAGCTTGTTGGAAATCCCTGTCTGTTTTCTATCCAACCCAAGTGGAATATTTGGATTTGGGTGTCATTTTCCCCTCGAAAACTGAAATATCCCAAGACTTGTTCCTGTTGGTGCAAAAAGTGGCAGAAAGGCCATTTTTGGAGTGTTTTTGACCTTTAAGACCACCCAGAACATGATGAAATCTCTCAGCCATTCATGAGAATGCATAATTTACCATAAAAAACCCAAAAACATCAAGTTTTCCTCCAGAAGATGTCCCAATAATAAGCGCGCGTCGGGTGGCGCGACGCATTGGGCAGAAAAACCTGTTTTGCAACCAAAATTTTCAAAAATGACAAAATTTACTCCAAATTTGCTGAAATTTGGAGTGAAGGTCTCCCATCATGTCTCATGATCAGCCAAGGAAGCTTTGGCCAAGATTCGGAGTGGATTAGGCCTTTTTCGACGTTTCAGTGCTCTCCTCAACCTTGCTTTCAGGATCTTCATCCTGCCTCTGCAAATGTGTGTACGGGCCCAATAGAGGTTCTTGATGTGCCTGAGAAAGTATTTGTCCCTATTTTCATTTTCCAACAACTTCTCAATATGTCTCTTGACTCTCTCAAGCTAAATCTGCCGCTCAAAAGGTGTCATGTCACCTGGTCTCTTTCGGGCCAATTCCCGATCTTCACAGATTCTCTGCAACTCCGTGAGTGTCTGCTGATCCTCCAGTTCTTTATTCCGCTGCTCCAAATAATTTATAATCCAATGAGCTCTCTGAAACTTCACATTCAATGTGTCGATCTCAGCCTTTTGTTCCTGGATGGTCTCTCTCATCTTTGAGCTAGGAGAGCTCAAATCAACATCGATGAGTGTAAAATCAGTGTCTTGGCCTCCTGAAGGGCCCTCATCATGCATAGGCCTCTTGCCTATGTCCTGTACCTGTACTGATGTCGAAGTCGATACCCCTTCCACACCAAGTGGAGATAGTACTCGCGCTGCTGATGGAGGTAACGAGACCCCTTCCACCCCTGGTGGAGATAGTACTCGTCGTGCTGCTGCAAATAAGGCTCTGTGGCCTCTCTGATATGTCACACACACTAGAGCACTGATAGGCTCAGTCTTGGGAACCTCAAACTGATGTGAAGGCTCTCCCTCATCATGAACAATCTCGGGAGGAGGTTGGGGGGCTGCAAAGAATTCACGGGAAATGAACTCATCCCATACGATGCCCTGCAATCCAAGCTGATGTACTACAATGAGTTTGATAAGCGCATAATGATAAATGCTGTTATGCTGCTACTCTGGAGTCTTCCTCTGCACAAGGGTAGTCATCCGCTCTATGTTTCAACACATGAAATATGGAATACTCATTAGTCTCACTCTCGTGAAATGCATCAAAAGTATGATGTGGTATGCATAAAGGCGTGAGAAACGACCCTCACAGCTGAAATATATGATGATGAGTTTCATCAATGGCGCATAAGACTCCTTCAGAAACCGGAATGGAAATACCCTGCTGAGCTACCAAAAATATCCAGGCCTGATGTAAGGCTCATAATATGCTCTATCCAGCTACTGTCTCTTATTCCACTCTTCACCAATGTTCGGTATCCCGGTCGCCTCAGAAATGGTCTCTGGTGTCAAAGTGAAGTTCACTCCAGCAAGGTTTACATGACCATCATGCAAATGTAAGACAAATAAGCGAACCAACTCCTGATGGTGCTGAATCAGAGATATCATCTCACAATACTGAAAACATGACTGTTGCTAAAAGCATGTCATTGCAAGCGAGAAGGCCTGCAATTGAGCCAAAGAAGTGGGCTCCTCTCTGACGTGCCTCCCACTTTTATGAGACCTCCTCGGTACATTTAGCTCGGTGGTTGAGTCACTGTCTTGCTCATATCCCTTCTCATATGATGAATTTGTCTCTGACATGGTGCTGAAAACAAGGTGTTTGACAAGTATATGCTGATATGTATGTGGTGAAAACAAGAGTTTGTATTTCAATACCAAATGTGCCAAATATGTAACGAGAGGCTATGAGGAGTGAATATAATGGACTGTCAAGTGTAATTTGAGTGGAAGGATAGTCACTTGACAGCTTGAGGGAATTCGGGATTTGGGGATTTTATAAGTGATATGGGAGTGGGAAATGGTGATGGAAAATGTAGTTTTTAGAGATAGGGGTAAATGAATGACAAGATATACTTAAGTTAAGTGAAATCAAGGATGTCAAACAGTCCTTGAATGTTTTGGGAATTAGGAATTTATCAATGATATGAAGGAAGGGATGTGATAGAAAGTGGTAGGGTTTGAGGATGAAAACATGGGAACAAAGGGTATAAGGGATATGGGATAGTGGGAATAGGAGAAGGGATTATGATAACAGTACGACAATTATGGGACCACAAATGAAAAATGGAGTGGGAGTGTTAAGCACCAATAATCAAATTTCAACACTTCTTTTCAAACCCTAGGGAGCAGATTTTAATATGGATATAGGGTTTGTTTTTTCACCAACCAAACTCTAATGTCTTCACCTCTAAACCACACCACACATGACTAAAATCACTGAACAGGCTTTGTCAAACTTACTTGGAGAAAAATGAGTTGAATCGATTTGATTTTTTTATGGAGCAGAGATGAATTTTTTTCCTTGGAGGCTCTGTGCATTGCGTGCACACCAAGTGCGCCGCGTCCTGTGGATGCGTCGTGCCAGAGGAAAAGTACACTATGTGAAAATGCCCAATGCGTCGTGCAGCCCCGGTGCATCGTGCGCTTACCCAATGCACCACGTAGACTTGAACACAATCTTGGTTTTTCAAAATTACAAGTTTCGCCCTCTCACAACTTTGAGTCAGCTTTCAATTGACCTCTTGAATGCAAATGGCATTGATAAACATTGAAATATCTATATAAAGTCATGGCTTTGATTTTCTCTTTGTAAAGACCCACTTTGTAATGTTTCAAAATTGACATTTCTTCACACTTTAGTACAACTCTATTTTTTCAATTTTCCTTTTGATTTTTTGGCTTGAAATGATGTTTTTTGGTTGATTTTTGTAGGGATGGTGGCGTTGGACTTCAGAAAAGGATGACCAGAGTCTGCATTTGAAGTACTTCATGGCAGAAAACTTTAAAATACATATTTATTAAAAAACAAATTTGACAATTTCTTCTTCGAAACAAAGTTTTGAAGAAGAAATATCCTCGAGCATTATTGACGATGAAAATCTTGAAATGGAAACTTATTGAAGACATCCTCATGGCCTGCGGGAATTATTTAACACTCTGGAGACCAAAACCTAGACCTAGAAACTGAAAGACTCTTTTTTATCTGACCAAAATACCATCTATGACTGTAAATGACATGAAATCAACTTTGATGAACTTTGATAAATTTTGACCAACCCAGCAGGTACAAACATGAAGGAAACGAGAGAAAAGATCCTTCCGTCAGATAATGGCATGCCCCTAATAGAATGCAGATGAATGAGCTAAATAAGACACCTAAAAATGAAATGCAATAAGAGAAATGATCTCTGACGGAGGGATGACAAGACCGACTCTAACAGACATATTATGATGGATAACATCTTCCATCATCAGGACAGAGCCTTCTTGATGAGCACCTCACATCTAAAAGATAATTTTCTACATGCTGCATATTCAAAACCTCATAGGTTCTATCGAGCCATCAGAGAGAGGTTCTCATGGAGAGACCTCAAGGAGGATGAACTTTGACATATCATGGAGTGCAAACATTGTCATCATATTGTGGAGGATGGTATTGTCAACAGTGATCTACTCTCAAGGTATGGACATTGTTTCGACATTTTCACACTGTACATCTCTTCACCCGTAACTGGATTATCTTTCCAGGATGTCTCCATGCTTCATGGTATTCCCAAGGCCATAGATAGTGACGGGGACAGTTATTATATGAGCAGTTTTTGGTAGGAGATTCTCTATTGGATAGATAGTGAGCTAGTGCATGATATGATTCATCACCCACAATAGGATGGGTGGATGGAGATGACGAGGAAGCGGATAGAAATCTACTTGAAAATCTATGACACCGGGTAGTAAGAAGCATGGATGCGTTGGCTACTCTTGGGTGAGTATGGTTACCACTGAGGTGATGAAACAGTAGGAGGAATGAATGTGCTTGCTACTCTTGAGAGAGTATGGCCAATACATTGCATTTTATATGTCCATTGGTATATCACTGTTTCCTACCTTGCACCGTAGTGATGAGATGTAGAAGTTGGAGGCATGGTTGCACTAGTTAATTTTGAGAGAGATTTTTCATCACATGCCATATCACATGTCAATGAGTATGTTATTGTTTGGGACTTTGCATGATACTCATATGATGTGGCAGCAAGAAGCCCAACTATGTTGGTTTCTATTAGGAGAGTTTGGTGTGACATTTTACATGTCAATGAGTATATCATTGCTTCATGCTTTTCATTATGATGATGTAGGGTCGCAACAATATTCATTTCTGCACTCATTACTCTTGGGAGAATATGGATTGGCATCCTCCCATGCCTTGCATAATGAGGATCTGGGATGGAAACAAGAAGCCTTGCTGTGTTGGATTCTGTTAGGAGAGTATGGACACCATACTTGGTATGATGATGAGGTGGTGTGGTAGCAAGAGGCATTGTTGCGGTGGCTAATATTGGGAGAGTATGGTTTGAAATTTCACATGTCAATCCATATGTCTCTATTTCCTAATTTTCACAGTGTTGAGATAATGCTTAGAGCAAGCAAGGCCACTAGGGCCAAGGATTGGAGCATGGAGAGACACAACCTACTCCATGTAGCATGGGTTGGAGAGATAGTTTATAAGTTGGGACTTTCCACTTGGGAAAGGAACCGCTACACTTCACATATCTCATTTAGATAAGAGGCTCTTGGACAACAGATGGTTGCCACTTGGGGACTCATTGATGAGGAGAGGCAACTATCTACATAGCTGGAGGCCATTCTAGACATTCTAGAGAGGTAGCTATGGAGCTAACCATTCATAACACATTGGAGTAGATGGGGAAACGTTCCATATGAGGATGCTACTTGGGAGGGAGATGGATTTATGTAGCATCCACATTTTCAGTTGCTTGAGGACAAGAAACATTTTTGGAAGGAGGACTGTAATATTCCAAAGTTTCCATTAGCTAATTGGAATATTATAGTTCTTAATTTTCTTATTTATTTAATTAAATAAAAGGGTGGAGGGACCCATAAACCCAGTAGATGAATAAAATCAACTTCTATAGTGTGAATGTGGGTTATTTGAGTAGTGGAGTAGCTTTATGGAGTAGTGGAGCAACATAATAACGAAAAAAGAGTAGAGTTAATTGAGCATTAATGAGGAAGATGATGGAGATAGTGGAGAAGAAATTGCGTAGATGATGGAGGAAGTGGAGATTAATTGCAGCATTCATGGAGATCATGGAGGAAAATGGAGTCTTTATAAAGGCTAGTGGCCACATATGCAGCACAGTTATGAGGTGGGCCAAAGCTGGGGAAGCTCACAACCATAAAAGGAAGATGAAGGCAGCAAAGGAAGGGAGTCTAAATTTTTATTGTCGAGCGTCATAAGACATTTCTTTACATTCTTTAGCTATTTAGCTAAGTCTGTTGTGCTATTTAGCACCAGGTGTTCCCGAGTGGGAATCCCAAATTTACCCACGGGGGACTTCGAGTGCCTACTCTGGGAATGTTTTCTTGGGTAACATTCATCATCAGGAAATTAGTGCCACTTTCAGCCACTCTCATCTACACTTCTAGCTACAGGAATTACATATTCCTGTACTTGAGTTCGAGAGCCAGAAGGTTGTTCTCAGTACTTCAGCTGAGAAACCTGTGGAGGGATCAACTCTTCACATTGTGGATCGATTGCAGTCTTCTGGGAGTTTCATTGTCATATCCAACATTAGGCCATCCATCTATTCTCCTATGCAACAACATTTCCTATAGGAATTGCGTAATTCTTGAGTGAGTGTTTGAGGAGGAGAGGAATTTCCAAGCAACTCAGTTTGGTATCCTATGAGGGATTAATCCTTCACTACGGGGATCCCTTCACTCTAGAGATCACTTCAGTTTCCATCAGCTAGTTGGAATATTAGATTTCTTGCTTTTCTTATTTAGTTAAGTAAATAAAATGGTGGAGGGACCCATAAACCCAGTAGATGAATAAAATCCACTTCTATAGAGTGAATTTGGGTTAGTTGAGTAGTGGAGTAGCATTATGGAGTAGTGGAGAAACATAATAATGAAAAAAGTGTAGAGGTCATAGAGAATTAATGAGGAAGATGATGAAGATAGTGGAGGAATAAATGCAAGATGATGGAGATAGTGGAGAAGAAATTGTAGAAATGATGGAGGAAGTGGTGCATTAAATGCACACATTATGGAGGAAATGGAGATTAATTGTAGCAATGATAGAAATCATGGACGACAACGCAGTCTTTATGGAGGCTAGTGGCCACATGTGTAACGTAGTTATGAGGTGAACTGAAGCTAGGGAAGGATCACAACCATAAAAGAAAGACGAGGGAAGCAAAGGAAGGGAGTCTGAATTTTTATTGTTGAGTGTCGTAAGACATTTATTTGCATGCTTTAGCTATTTAGGTAAGTCTGTTGTGCTATTTAGCACTGGGTGTTCACGAGCATGAACCCCACCCTTACCCATGGGTGACTTCAAGTGCCTACTCTAGGAAGGTTTTCTTGCGCAACATTCATCATCCAGAAATCAGTGCCACTTTCAGCCACTTTCATCTGCACTTCCAGCTATAGGAATTACGGATTCTTGAACGTGGGTTTGAGAGTTGGAAGGTTGTTCTCAATACTTAAGATGAGAAACCTATGGACGGATCAAAACATCACACTACGGATCCATTGTAGTCTGTAGGGAGTTTCATTTTCATATCTGGCATTAGGCCATCCATATATTGTCCTATGCAGCAACATTTCCTGCAGGAATTGCGCAATTCTACAGTGAGGGTTTGAGGAGGAGAGGAAGTTCCAAGCAACTCAGCTTGGAATCCTGTGAGGGATTAATCCTTCACTCCAGGGATCACTTCAGCAGCCTAGGATCAGTATTGTATTATCTATCAGTAGGCTACATCATTATCCCTCATAGATAGCATCGTATTTCTCAGCAGTTGGGCATGCAACAACTACATGTTAAGTGGAGGAGCTAGATCTAGAGTTTTGAGCTTGGGAATCGGGAGAAGGGAACAACCCTTCAATTAGTGAGATGAGTGGGTGCTATCGAAGTAGTTAGATCATTATTTTAGCCCCATATCAGAATTTGTCTTGAGGGAGTGCATAACTCACTTAGTGGGGGCGCAATGTGCAACCCAAAACGTGCTGAAATTCCAAACTCAAAATTTGGCCAAACCATTTTTGGGTTTTTCTAGGTTTTTCGAGTAGAATCTGTGGTTAAAATATAAAATCATTCAAAGCACACTAGCAACCTCTCACACAAATATCTTCTTCCCAGAAGCAATTGTTTATACTTTCTAGTGGTAGGTTTCAGTAGTGTATTTAACCCATCTTGTGGCTTGAGTGCATTCCTTTTGGAGCACATTTTACTTACATTTTTTGTTGATATATAATGATATGGCTCAAATATTTCTTCTAATGTTTTAATGCCTTGATGCTATATTCTGACATTTCCAGCATTTTATAGTTTTGTGCTTACATTCCATTTATTGCCTTGATTGAAATGTTATAAATGTTCTATATTCCTATCTTTCCCGTTTTGGGATATTACAGTGGTATCAGAGCCATGATATTTAGCTCAACTTGTGGGCATTTCATGTCATCAGAATAAGAAGAAGAAGAAGAAGAAGTCTTCAATGGTGGAAGGATTGAGTTTTGCCACACTTCTCTTCATATCTATGCAGGATCTCACCATGGATATCAAATAAATGAGAATGGAAAGGAAAAAAGAAACCTCAAGAGGATTTCAGAATGGATAAGGTCCAAGCACTTACTATCTCCAATATAAGAAACCAACGGTGAAAAAAGTTCCACAACACCCTACTATGCCTACTTTCCTTGCAAAAGAAATGAATGGCATGGAGATGGAGGATATCTGGAGCATGAGACTCTGAGTGATTATCTTGTAGAGTACAATCTCAATCTAGAGCAGTCAAAGAAAAGCTGGCTTTCCAACTATTTTTCCACATTAGAGTGAACTAGAGATCCCACAACAACAATGCAAGAAGAGGGCATATGCAGAATATATTCTTTCTGCCTCCATTCAGTGGGTCATCCAAAAGCATGACAAAGGTTTGGATACAGAAGTTAGATGATTTATTTCATCTTCACCTAGTAGCAGAAAAGGAATCCATTGAGATTGTAGCACTGCACCTTGAGGGTGAAGCAAATGATTGGTGGTTCGATAGTTTTTTATTGGTGGTAGATTTTGGATGAAGGCCAACCACCATATTCTCTAGCATATTTTTGAGTAGGAGTAGCAGCTGTAGAAGAGGAAAAAATGATGGATCAGTACGATGGAGGACTATGAGTTTAGAATTGTGTATGGAGATGGCCATCTAGGAGCAAATGCAATATCATGGAGATCAACAGCGCTGTTACTGAGGAGCATTGATGATTTGAGGGCCGAGTTATTAGTTGAGAATTTCAATGACTGCATTACTTATGAAGCATTGGATGGGAAGATGGTAGATGGTAGACATCATGTGATGGATAACATATTTCATTATCAAGAGAAAGCCTTCTTGATGATCACCTCACAGCTCAAAGAGAATTTTCTGCATGCAGCATATTCAAAACCTCATAGGTTCTACTGGGCCATTGGAGAGATCTTCTCATGGAGAGACCTCAAGGAGGAGGCACTTTGACATATCATGGAGTGAAAATATTGTCATCAGATTGTGGAGGATGGTATTCTCTACATTAATCTGCTATCAAGGTATGCACATTTTTTTGACATTTTCACACAGTACATCTCTTCATCCATAACTGGATTATCTTTCTGGGATGTCTTCATGCTTCATCTTCTTCCCAAGGCCATAGATAGTGACCTGGATAGTTATTTTATGAGGAAATTTTTGTGGGAGCTTCTCTATTGGGTGGTTACCGAGCTGGTGCATGATATGAGTCATCACCCACAATTGGATGGATGGATGTAGATAATGAGAAAGTGGCTAGAAATCTACTTGAAAATATATGACATAGGGCAGCAAGAAGCATGGCTACGTTGGCTACTCTTAGGTTAGTATGGTTACCACCAGACATTTCTGATTAGCATGTTCCATGCCTTGCATAGTACTAAGGTGATGCAACAGCATGAGGCATGGATGCACTGGCTACTCATGGGAGACTATGGCCAAGACATTACATTTTGTATTTCCATTGGTATATCATTGTTTCCTACCTTGCACTATAGTGATGAGATGCAAAAGCTGGAGGTATGGATGCGTTGGTTAATTTTGAGAGAGTTTTCCCATCACATGACATATAACATGTCAATGGGTATGCTATTTTTTAGGACATCGCATGATACTCATATGATGTGGTAGCAAGAAGCCTAGCTATGTTTGTTTCTATTAGGAGAGTTTGGTGTGACATTCTACATGTCAATCGTTATATCATTGCTTCATGCTTTACATTATGATGATGTAGGGTGGTAGCAAGATTCATTGTTGCACTGGTTACTCTTGGGAGAATATGGATTGGTATCCTCCCATGCCTTGCATAATGAGGATGTGGGATGTCAACAGGAAGCCTTTTTTCATTGGCTTCTATTAGGAGAGTATGGACACCATACTTGGTATGATGATAAAGTGGTGTGGTAGCAAGAGGCATTGCTGCGGTGGATGCTATTGGGAGAGTATGGTTCGACATTTCACATGTCAATTCATATGTCTCTATTTCATAATTTTCACAGTGTTGAGATAATTCTTAGAGAAAGCAACGCCACCAGGGCCAAGGATTGGAGGATGGAGAGACACAACCTAATCCATGTAGCATGGGTTGGAGAGATAGTTTATAAGTTGGGACTTTCCACTTTGGAAAGTAACCACTAAACTTCACATATCTCATGCAAAGAAGAGGACCTTGGATAGTAGATGGTTGCCACTTGGGGACTCATTGATGAGGAGAGGCATCTAGCTACATAACTTGAGGCCATTATAGACATTCTAGAGAAGCATCTATGGAGTTGGGAATTCATAACAGATTGGAGCAGATGGGGAAACCTTCCATATGAGGACGCCACTTTGGAGGGAAATGGATTTATGCAACATCCACTTTTGCAATTGCTTGAGGACAAGCAACATTCTGGCGGGGAGGACTGTAATATTCCAAAGTTTCAATCAGCTAATTGGAATATTAGAGTTCTTACTTTTCTTATTCAGTTAAGTAAATAAAAGGGTGGAGGGACCCATAAACCTAGTAGATGAATAAAATCCACTTCTATAGTGTCAATGTGGGTTATTTGAGTAGTGGAGTAGCATTATGGAGTAGTGGAGAAACATAATAATGAAGAAAGAGTAGAGGTCGTAGAGCATTAATGAGGAAGATGATGGAGATAGTGGAGGAATAAATCCAAGATGATAGAGATAGTGGAGAAGAAATTGCAGAGATGATGGAGGAAATGGTGCATTAAATGCAGAGACAATGGAGAAATTGTAGATTAATTGCAGCAGTGATGGAGATCATGGAGGACAACGCATTCTTTATGGAGGCTAGTGGCCACATGTGCAACGCAGTTATGAGGTGGGCCAAAGCTAGGGAAGGTTCACAACCATAAAAGGAAGATGAGGGCAGGAAAGGAATGGAGTCTAAAGTGTTGTTTAGCATTGGTTGTTCCCGAGTGGGAATCCCACCCTTACCCATGGGCGAATTTGAGTGTCTACTCTGGGAAGGTTTTCTTTGGCAACATTCATCATTCGGAAATCATTACCACTTTCAGCCACTCTCATCTACACTTCCAGCTACAAGAATTATGCATTCCTGTACTTGGGTTTGAGATTTGGAAGGTTGTTCTCAGTACTTTAGCTAAGAAACCTATGGAGGGATTAACCCATAACACTGTGGATCCTTTGCATTCCTCTGGTAGTTGCATTTCCATATCCAACATCAGGCCATCCATCTATTCTCCTATGTAGCAACATTTCCTGTAGGAATTGCGTAATTATGGAGTGAGGGTTTGAGGAGGAGAAAAAGTTCCAAGAAACTCAACTTGGAATCCTGTGAGGGATTAATTCTTCACTCCTGGGATCGCTTCAGTAGCCTGAGATGAGCATTGTATTATCTATTAGTAAGATACATCATTAGCCCTCGTAGACAATGTTGTATTTCTCAGCAGTTGGGCATGCAACAACGACATATTCAGTGGAGGAGCTAGATCTCAATTTTTGAGCTTGGGAGTCGAGAGAAGTGACCAACCCCTTAGTTAGTGAGATGAGTGGGTTCTATTATAGCAGCTAGATCATTCTTTCAGCCCTATATCAGCAATTTTCTCCAGGGAGTGCTAAACTCAGTCAGTAGGGGTGTAGTGTGCAACCCAAAAAGGGCCGAAATTCCAAACTCAAAATCTGGCCAAACCATTTCTGAGTTTTTCTGGGTTTGTTGAGTAGATTCCATGGTTAAAACCCTGGATCATTCTGAGCACTCTAGGAACCGCTCGCACATAGTTATTCTTCCCAACAATTTTTTTTTATACTTTCCAGTGCTAGGTTTCAATAGTGTATTTCAGCCATCTTGTGGCTTGAGTGGATTCCTTTTGGAACACTATGTAATTACATTTTCTATTGATATATAATGATATGGCTCAACTATTTCTGCTAATTTTTTAATGTCTTGATGTTATGTTCCGGTATTTCCATCATTTTACAGTTTTGTGCTTACATTCTAGTTATTGCCTTAATTGAAATGTTATAAATGTTCTATATTACCATCTTTCCCATTTTGGGATCTTACAGTGGTATCAAAGCCATGACATTTTGCTCATCTTGTGGGAATTTGATGACATCAGAATAAGAAGAAGAAGAAGAAGAAAAATAATAAGTTTTCAATGGTGAAAGGATTGAGTTTTTCCACACTTCTCTTTAGATATATGTAGGATCTCACCATGTAGATCAAAGAAACGAGAATGGAAAGGAAAAAGAAAAATTCAAGAGGATTTCATAATGGATAAGGTCCAAGCACTTCCTATCAACAATATAAGCAACCGACGGTGCATAAATTTCCACAACGCCCTACTATGCCCACTTACCTTGCAGAAGGAAATGAATTTCATGGAGATTGAGGATATCTTGAGCATGAGAATCTGAGTCATTATCTTGCAGAGTAAAAATTTTAATCTAGAGCATTCAAATAATATTTGGCTTTGTAATATTTTTGTTAGATTAAAGAGAACCAGAGACCCCATAGCAGCAATAGAAGAAGAGGGAATATGTAGAATAGATTATTTCTACCTACATTCGATGGGTCATCCAAAAGCAAAAAAAAGGCTTAGATAGAGAAGTTATATGATTTATTATAGCTACACCCACTAGCGGCAAAAGGAATTCATTAAGATTTGAACATTGCACCTTGAGGGTGAGGCAAATGATTGGTGGTTCGGTAGATTGAAGCATGCAAGAGTGAATATCTATGTAGAGTTCACTCAAAGGTTCTTAAAGAGGTTTGACAGAAGAAAACCAGAGGCACTTTCCATTGAGACATTTTTCGACATTGGTGAGGAAGAATATGAGGAGAAAAAGGAAGATGTCAGCGCTGATACTCTGGGAGAAGAGAAACTACCACCACCACCAGCTGCAGTAGAGGTACTTGCATCAATGGGAGGAGCACTTTCATTTTGGAAATATGTTCCCAAGACTTCAACATTGAGAGTCCAAGGCATGATTCTGGAGGTACATGAGGAAGAGGAAGCAGATACCAGCATTGGTATAGTAGTAGAGGAGAAGCCATCGCCATCACCAAAAGTTGAAGAAGCCATTGCACCAGTTTGAGGAACTGTTGTAGATTTTCAAGATGTTCCCCAACATCATCTAATCCAAGGTATGAAAACATTTCCACCCCATATTGTTTTAGCACATCATCTTGAGATTTTTGGGGTCATGCCATCAGGGAAATTGCATGACCAGGGGTTACAGAACATTGCTGATTTGGAGAAGAAGACTATTACTGTGCAAAGGACCCTTGGCTGGTTCAAGGAGAAGATGTATAGCTATTCGAGTTTGACATTGTTGAGCTGCACACCATAATTTGTGTTAGAGTGTGGAGTTTCTGAGGATGGGATTAACATTGTCCTAATTCAAGGAAGTTATACAATAGCTTTCAAGAATTGGAAGTTACTGCCACATGAGATGTCATATTATATTTATGACAAAGAGATATTGGCCATTATTCATGCATTGGTCAAATTTTGGCAAGTTTTTATTGGCAGTAGATTTCGGGTGAAGACCAACCACCATAATCTCTGGCATTTTCTTAGGAGGAGCAGTAGCTGCAGAAGAGGCAAAAACGGTGGATCAGTACAATGGAGGACTGTGAGTTCAGCATTGTGTATGGAGAGGGCCATGTGGTAGTAGATGCACTATCATGGATATCAGTAGTGTTGTCATTGAGGAGCATTGATGATTTGAGGGCCAAGTTATTAGTTGAGCATTCCAATGACCGCTTCACTTATGAAGCATTGGATGGAAGGATGGTAGATGGTAGACATCATGTGATGGATAACATCTTCCATTATCAGGACAGAGCCTTGTTTATGAGAACCTCATAGCTCAAAGAAAATTTTCTGTATGCAGCATATTCAGAACCTTATAGGTTCTACCGGGCCATCGGACAGAGGTTCTCATGGAGAGACCTCAAGGAGAATGCACTTCGACATATCATGGAGTGAAAATATTGTCATCATATTGTGGTGGATGGTGTTGTCGACATTGATCTGCTATCAAGGTATGCACATTACTTCAACATTTTCACACTGTACATCTCTTCACCTGTGACTGGATTATCTTTCCAGGATGTCTTCATGCTTCATAGTCTTCCCAAGGCCATATATAGTGATGGGGATAGTTATTGTATGATAATTTTTTGGCAAGAGCTTCTCCATTGGGTGGATACTGAGCTGGTGCATGATATGAGTCATCACCCCTAGTTGGATGGATGGATGGAGATGATGAGAAAGTGGCTAGAAAGCTACTTGCAAATCTATGACACAGGGTAGCAATAAGCATGGATGCACTGCCTACTCTTGGGTGAGTATGGTTACCACCCGACATTTCTGATTGGTATGTTCCATGCCTTGCATAGTACTGAGGTGATGAAGCAGCAGGAGGCATGGCTGCACTGGCTACTCTTGGGAGAGTATGGCCAAGACATCTCATTTTATATGTCCTTTAGTATATCACTAGTTCCTACCTTGCACCGTAATGATAAGATGCAGAAGCTGGAGGCATGATTGTGCTGGTTACTTTTGAGAGAGTTTGGCCATCACATGACATATCACATGTCAATGGGTATGTTATTGTTTGGGACTTTTCATGATACTCATATGATGTGGAAGCAAGAAGCCTCGCTATGTTGGTTTCTGTTAGGAGAGTCTGGTGTGACATTCTACATGTCAATGAGTATATCATTGCTTCATGCTTTGCATTATAATGATGTAGGTTGTAGAAAGAGATATTGTTGCACTGGTTATTCTTGGGAGAATATGGTTTGGAATTCTCCCATACCTTGCATCACGATGAGGTTGGATGGCAACAGGAAGCCTTGCTGCATTGGCTTTTATTAGGAGAGTATGGCCATTATAATTGGTATGATGATGAGGTGGTGTGGCGGAAAGAGGCATTTCTTTGGTGGCTGCTACTAGGAGAGTATGGTTCGGCATTTTAGATGTTAATCCATATGTTTCTATTTCCTACTTTGCACAGTGTTGAGATAATGTTTAGAGAAAGCAAGACCACTAGGGCTAAGGATTGGATCATGGAGATACACAACCTACTCTACGCATCATGGGTTGGAGAGAGTTTATAAGTTGGGAATTTCCACTAGGGAAAGGAACCACTACACTTCACCTATGTGATGCATAGAAGAGGCTGTTGGACAACAAATGGTTGCCACTTGGGGACTCATTGATGAGGAGAGGCATCTAGCTACATAGATGGAGGCCATTCTAGACATTCTAGAGAGGCAACTATGGAGTTGGGCATTCATAAAACATCAGAGCAAGATGGGTAAACCTTCCATATGAGGATGCCACTTGGGAGTGAGATGGATTTTTTTAGCATCCACTTTTATAGTTTCTTGAGGACAAGCCACATTTTGGTAGGGAGGACTATAATATTCCAAATTTTCCATCATCTAATTGGAATATTATATTTCTTACTTTTCTTATTTACTTAGTAAATAAAAGGGTGGAGAGACCCATAAACCCAGTATATGAATAAAAACCACTCCTATAGTGTGAATGTGGGTTATTTGAGTAGTGGAGTAACATTATGGAGTAGTGGCGCAACATAATAATGAAGAAAGAGTGGAGGTCATAGAGAGTTAATGAGGAAGATGATGGAGATAGTGGAAGAATAAATGCAAGATGATGGAGATAGTGGAGAAGCAATTGCAGAGATGATGGAGGAAGTGGTGCATTAAATGCACACATGTTGGAGGAAGTGGAGATTAATTGTAGTAGTGATGGAGATCATGGAGGACAGCGCAATATTTATGGAGGCTAGTGGCCACATGTGAAACGTAGTTATGAAGTGGGCCAAAGCTAGGGAATTATCATAACCATAAAAGGAAGATGAGCACAAAAAAGGAAGGGAGAGTGAATTTTTATTGTAGACTGTCGTAAGACATTTCTTTGAATGCTTCAGCTGTTTAGCTTAGTATGTTGTGTTGTTTAGCACCAGGTGTTCCCGACCAGGAATCCCACCCTTACCCATGGGGGACTCAGAGTTCCTACTCCGAGAAGGCTTTCTTGGGTAGAATTCATCATTCAACAATCAGTTCCACTTTCAGCCACTCTCATCTGCACTTCCAGCTACAGGAATTACGCATTCTTGAACTTTGGTTTGAGAGTTGGAAGTTTATTCTCAATACTTCAGTTGAGAAACCTGTGGAGGGATCATCCCTTCACATTGTGGATCCATTCCAGTATTTCGGGAGTTTCATTGTCATATATGGCATCAGACCATCCATTGATTCTCCTATCCAGCAACATTTCATGCAGGAATTGCGTAATTTTGTAGTGAGGGTTTGAGGAGGAGAGGAAGTTCCAAGCAACTCATCTTGGAATCCTGTGAGGGATTAATCCTTCACTCCGTGGATCACTTCAACCACATGGGATCAAAATTGTATTACCTATTAGCATGCTTCATCATCAACCCTCCTAGAAAACACAACTCTGAAGGATAAACTCATAGAAAAAGAGAAGTGCAATAATAAATTAGAATGTGAAATAGTAAGTCTAATAAAGGAAATTGAGGAAGTAAAAACTTTAAATCTTAGATTTTCTAAAGGATCTAAAACCTTAGATGAAATTATCAAGATTCAACACTCTCCTCTTGTGAAGACATGTCTTGAATATATTGGTGAATCTTCTTAGTCTTCAGCTACAAGCTATCTAAATGCAACAAAAGATAGCCATCATATCTTCATCACTCAGCAAAAGAACAAAGACAATGTTGAGGTAAAGCATGATCACTCCAATTCAAAGATGAACAATAATAGATATATCAATGAAAAGATAAAAAAAATAGAAGGTTCTATGATCGCATAAATTTATTTTTTAATGGACAATGTTTCTCATGTGATAATTTTGGTCACAAAGCTGCTCAATGTCCTGCATACAAAACCATCATGACCAGAGAAGAAAGAAAGAAAATAAATGAGATAAGAAAAAAGAAGAATACTTATAAAAAAATTTCTCCTTTTCAAGGTGAAATTGACGGTTCATTTTGCAATAAATTTGGACGTGAAGAATCTGAATGCAGGAGCAGACTTCAACCAAAAGAACAAATATCCACAAGTTCCAAGGTATGGAGAAAGAATGAATTACATTTTGAAAGTTGTGGCATATCATTATTTGGTGAAGGAGAAGAAAATCAATGGTACATTGATAGTGGATGTTCAAAACACATGACACATGATAGAGAGAAACTTATTTCATACAATGCATTAGAAAAGGAAAAGAATGTTACTTTTCGAAATTACTCTCCTGCTATCATCAAGGGTAAAGGAGTTGCTTTTCTAAAAGAAAAGGTTAAAGCTAACAATGTTATGTATGTTGATGGATTAAAGAATAAATTTTTGAGTTTGAGTCAAATGTGTGATCAAGGAACTGAATTCATCTTTCGTTCAACAAAGTGTGTGGTTTATGAACTTGACACAAGAAAGACAATAATAAAAGGAACAAGAACACTAAGGAATATGTATATAATGAAACGTGGTCAAGATCAATGTTATCTAGGAAAATATACATAAAACTAGTTATGGCACAAAATATTGGGACACTTGAGATTTTCGCAAATAAGAAAATGAAAAGGCTCAAAGTTGTTCGTGATCTACCCAACATCACTCTAGAAAAAAGTACCATATGCAAATCATTCCAATTTGGTAAGCAAACCAGGGTGCAATTTAATGCCAAAGAAGGATCAGCAAGTAAGTCACTTGAAATTATACATAATTATTTATGTGGTCCTATGAGGAAAAAGTCACCTCATGGAGAACAATACTATATTCTATTCATTGATGGCTTTTCTATAATGTGTTGGATTGGTTTATTGAAACATAAATATGAAGCATTTGAAAAATTTAAGATCGTAAAAGCTTTGGTTGAAAACGAATTAGATCTAAAAATCAAGGGTCTTAGATCTGACCGAGGAGGAGAATACATATCAGACGAATTCTTTGATTTCTGTGAACAATATGGCATAAAAAGACAGTTTTCTGCAATTGGAACTCCACAACAAAATGGCATGGCAGAAATAATGTATAGAATAGTTCAAAAAATGGATTGTGCTATGCTTGATGAATTTGGGACTCCTAACACCTTTTGGGGAGAAGCAGCACATACTGCAGTAAATATTCTCAACAAGGCTCATGTTCATGTAAATAGTGATAAAACTCCTTATGAACTCTGGTATGGTAATATTCCCATTGTGAAGCATTTTAGATTTTTTGGAAGAAAATGTTTTATAAAAAATAATGACGAAAAACTTGGTAAGTTTGAGCCTAGAGAAGATGAAGGAATATTTCTTGGTTACTCTTCTAGAAGTAAAGCATACAAATTCTACAATAAAGACTTTGGAAGATTGTTGAATTTATTGATGTTGTAATTGATGAATCTCTCACAGCTCCCAAAATGGAAATAATAACAAATGAGGATGATGATGATGTATATTTTCCCTTATCAAATAACAAAAATATATAATGAGAACCCAATGAAGCACTAGAAGAAGACATATTAGAAAAGGCTCCATCGAGGTATGTTCAAAATAATAATCCAAAATCTCAAATTTTGGGAGAAAAGGAATCAGGGGTTCAAACAAGAAGAACTCTTGTAGGATCTCCCAGTTATCTGGAATTCTTATCCACCATTGAACCAAAAAATGTAAATCAAGCTAGTAAACATGAATGTTGGATTTAGGCCATGAATGAAGAACTTGATCAAATTGAAAAGAATAATACTTGGGAATTGGTTCGAAGACCTCATGATACAAATTTTATTGGAACAAAATGGATATTCAAAAGAAATTTTAATGAAAATGGAGATGTAATTGGAAACAAAGCTAGAATTTTTTGTAAGGGGTATTCTCAACAAGAAGGTATAGAATTTGAAGAAAATTTTTCACATGTAGCCAGACTTGAAGCCATAAGAATTTTTTTGAATTTTCAAGTTTTCAACAATTCAAGGTTTATCAAATGGATGCAAAATTTTCTTTTCTCAAAGGTGATCTGGAAGAAGAAGTTTATATAGAACAACCAGAAGGACTCATTCTCGGAAATGATGAAAAAAATTTCTGCAAACTCAAAAGGCCCTATATGATGTAAAAAAATTCCCCCACGCATGATACTACCATCTTGAAAATATCTTCAACAATAAGGTTTCAAAAAAGGATCTGCAGAAAATAACTTATACACAAGAATTGAGAATGATAAAGTGTTAATTATTTTTGTTTATGTTGATGATATCATTTTTTGGAGTAATGAAGAATCCATGAGTCAGAAATTTTCTTCTATTATGTAGCAAGAATTTGAAATGTTTTTACTTAGGGAACTAAAATATTTTCTTGGCTTACAAGTGGAACAAGAAAAATATAGCATACTTATCTCACAAGAAAAATATATCAATCATATCCTGAATAAATATGGGATGTAAGACTGCAAACCTCTGAGCACTCCAATGATGACTGAATGTAACCTCAGTTCTCATGAAGATTCTCCCATGGTAAACCAACCAGAGTATAGATCTATGATTGAAAGTATTCTTTACCTAACTGGGACTAGACCAAATATCATGCATATAGTTGGGATTGTTGGACGATTCCAAGCCAATCCAAAGGAGTCACATCTTCAGGTCATAAAAATAATATTCTAATACCTAAAAGGAACTCAAGATTTTGGTCTATGTTATCCCAAGAATGATGATCTTACTCTTCATCCTTACACATATGCAGACTTGGCTAGAAATGTTGATGATCAAAAAAGCACTAGTGGTGGTGCATTTTATATGGGGCCCCGATTAGTATCCTGGTTTAGCAAGAAACAAAGCTCTATTGCCTTACCTACAACGGAAGCAAAATATGTGGTTTCCGCTTCATGTTGCACACAACTTCTTTGGATGACGCATACATTACAAGGTATTCAAATTAAATGTTCTCCTCCCCTCTCTATCTTGTGTGATAATATAAGTGACATCAGTATCTCAAAAAATCCTATTATGCATTCCAAAACCAAGCACATTCCTATCAAATATCATTTTTTATGAGAATAAGTGCTTGAGAAAAAGGTTAAAATGGAAAATGTTCCCTCCAAAGAACAAGTTACTGACATATTTACTAAACCTCTTCCCAACGAAGCATTTGAATATCTTAGACAAAAGCTAGGAGTTGTATCTGCCTCTCTTATAAAAACTGTTTGATTTCAGAAGATTAAATTCAGTACCTAGGTGGCATGAGGCCTAGTCGTGTATATACACAAGTTTCTCTTTGTACAATCACTTATCGATCTTGCTATCCTCAAATCTATGGGTCAGATTTCAGAACAGTCTCTGTCATATTTTTGGCTTTGTTTCTCAGGTGTTGATGGGTACATTTTTTGATTTTTGTGTTCATCTTACATTTATTTTCCTTGATATTTATCTACTTTATGAAGATGCTATGATGAATTGGTTGTTGAAAATGTTCAGGATGCACATGTTTAGGGGGAGCATTAGCCTTGCTGAGAATAATGCATTGTTTGCATTATGTTGGTTGTTGAATTATGATCTCTCTCTTGAGATCCTTTGGTCTTGGTTATAAAATTTCATTTGATGTACGATTCATGTTGAGACCTATGATGTAAAGTTGTCATTCTCAGTCATGTATGGATGTAGTAAAAAAAAATGTAAACCCACTTGATTGGGTAGTTGAGTCAAATATGTAACCCCAATTTGTTGGGAGATTGATGTAAGTATGAGTCCTTGGTGATAGGAAAGGTCATATTTAGTTGAGTCATGAATTCATGTATTCTATTGAAAATTTGTAGACTCCGCATGTGCGTAGAGGGAGGGAGTATGGTCAGTATAGTGCAACACAGATCTCAAATTTCTTGTACTGATTCACCCTTTGTTCTTGATTTCAAAGGGGAGGAGAATCTTGGTGTTTGAATAATGATGTGTCTATTAGGTATCCACAAGTAGTGGTGATCAAACACCATCATGGTTTCCATCAAGTCGAAAGGGGGAGATTTTTGGCATTATGGTGTAATATGTTGTTATGTTGTCCTTGATGGAAACCTACTCATTGAGTTTCCTTTTTGATAGAAACCTATTTGTTAGAGATGTAAAAATGATGTATCTACAAGTAAGTTTAGATGTGACAAAAAAAGGAATTCCATTCAGTGATAGAGAAATTATAAAGGTAGTGTTTCACAATGTATACGCAAGTTTGAAGAAGGAAACCCGAGTATACCCATAGGTTTGATGAAGGCAACCTACGTATACATTCAGAATTAGTGTATACACAGTTTTGGTGAAGATAAGTCGCATCTACATGCGGGTATGAAGAAGCCAAGTTGCGTATGTACTTACACACTCGGTTTATGATACCAGGGGTCCTTAACATGGTTTTATCCCATAGTATTGAGCGTTGTGTCAGCTATTTGATTCTGTCCAAAAATACCTTCGACACTTGTATTGTTTTAGCTCATGGTATTTGGAAAGGCTCAAACTATATAAGGAGAAAAATATCATGGTGTAAAGCATACAAGTGTATGGGTAATGACTGAATACTTCACTCTGAAGTATATATTCAGGGAATGGGTTACAATCTATTAATAGATCTGAAATAGTGATGCACCTATGAATACAATGATGGATCAGGATCTCTAGACGTGAAATGACTATGTATTTGCTTGATCTATTTATGAGACATTTAGATCTGTGATCTGGTGCATGTATGTGGAAGTGAAGGGTATCATCTGAGTAAGTATGTTGATCTGAAATCTTACGCAGTCTTGAATATTTACATATTTATACGTTGGTTCGTCATGGTGAAAGCGCGTATGAACATGCATTCGTTTCAACAAAAGCGCATATGGCAGATAGGGTTTTTTTTTTAAATATTTATGAAGAGAATGTCTAATCATTTCTGCTATATTTCTATTGTTTGTTAATGAAGTCTTCATGTAGATATGGGTTGTTTGAATACTATATATGCTGCTAGTTGATTATGTACAAACATGATCGATGACAAGGTAATTGAATATTATGGATGCTACTAACTAAATAAGGGTTCTGTAAATATGATTAAATATGCTTGAATGCATCTAATATGTTCTAAGTCTCATTAGATTCATAAATTCAATATGTAAAGATATATACGTAGGTTGGACCATAGGAAAGCGCGTATATATGCAAGTTGCAGTAAGTGAAGTAGCATATGCATTTTATTTTATGAATGATTAGGGTTGAAATTAATTCTACATGTTAGTTCAGAAGTACGGGTTTATTACTGTGATTTGGGTACAGTGATATCACTATTCAGTTTAAGGTTTGGGTTATGGCTGTTGGTGTTGATCTACATATTCAGTTGTGTTGAAGCTTTTGGATCCAGTGTGAAAATTTATGAAACATGGTTTGTAGTGGGTCTAAGGGTTGAACCCTTCAGTTTGGAAGTAGAAGCTTCCTTCTAGTAGAATCTAGTGTTCTATTCAGGGGGTTGTAGCTCCCTTGTAGCTCCCTTCCAGTAGTGGCTGGTAGATGAGATCAGGGGGTTGGAGCTCCCTTCCAGTACTACTTAGAGAACGAGAGAAGGTTGTAGTCTTCTATGGGTGGGTGCCTGCGTATTGATATGTGTCTGCATTAGTACAACAATGTAAGAATTTTTCTCTATAATAAATATTGAAGACAAAGACGACAACAAAGGTGTTTCTCTCCCGACTTGGGTTTCCACCTTAAATCTTGGTGTTCATATGTGTTTCTTATGTGTGATGATCTATTATTTTCTTACTACACATGCTAACTGCCTACTAAATGACTGATGCATGAATGATGCACTGATATAAGTAAATATATATCTACATAATAATATCTTTGGGCATACACAAGTGTCATTAAAGATATCCGTGTGTATACGCTAGTTGGATTAATCAAAGTGTTACACCAATTTTTGGTCATCTAACCTATTACTATTATATGGAGTAAAGTACACCATGTAAGACCAATTTTACCACAGTAAAATTGCTTTCACTGTGAAAAACAATTTAATAACCCATAGTTTATTAAGTTGTTTTTGGTCTAAACGGGAAACCCCATGAGGAATAATTAAATAAATCCTTATTTGTTCCATTTTCCTCAAGGGATAATTAATTAAACCGTAGTTAATTAATATTCCTGGTCATATTTAACCCAAAACAGGAAAATTAACTAGGCAAATCATTATTTATCTTATTATTTTCTAGGAATAATTATTTAAAACATTATTTAATAATATTCCTGGTTAAATTTGACTAAATAATTTATAAATAGTTGAATAAATCATTTATTTATTTATTATTTCTAAATAAACGGATTTGACCAAAATCAAATTATTTTTCCCTCCAAAAAAAATAATAAAATATTCCATAAATGTTGGATATAGATTTGGTTTGTAACATTTTAATTATCCACCAATATCCAAACTAACTCAATATTTTGTTATAAATAGAAGGGGTTTTCCATTAATTCACTACCTTTTGTTGCTTAGAGGTCAGTCTTGATCTATACTTTTGGTCTGACTTTGATCCTCCCATCATTGTCATATTTTTCTGCTTTTTTCTTGCGAGCTCCCTTTGAGTTCCATTTTTGTGTGGGTTTTCTGCACCATCAAGGGAGAGAGATATTATATATGAAGCGCTGAGGACATACAAGAACCCATCCCATTGAGGGGGACTAGTAACATATTTATATGTTCCCTTCCCAGGTGTCATAATACAAAAAATTCTTTAAAAATTCTTGCCTTGTTCATTGGATGCATGGAGCAACTCTTTATTATTTTTTGTTGTTTAATGTCTTTAACTGCATAGATCTGAATTTTTGTAGCATTTATTCTGATCACTAATTGCAGGTCTAAGTAGATTGATAGCCATATTTGATGATATGGTTGTTTGTTATGCACAACTAAAGTGAGCTTTTTTTGTACGCTTGCGAATATATTTCACACTAACAACTGGCGACTCCACAAGGGTTTATAATTACGACCCCTGTCATTTTTTATATCCTTGCATGACCATCTACTTCAACCCCTAGTCTTTTTCTTCAAATTCTGATTTTCATTTCTTGATGTTGTTTTCCACTTTTAAAACCCTAAAATAGTAAAAATTCTAACTTCCACATGTTCCTGGGCACTTTGCGCAGGTAATAGGTATCAACTGCAGCACAGATACCACTTTTTTCTGAAACCTACTCCCGATACAGCCAGGAGTGAGGGTCACACTTTTTAGGCCAACAACTACGACCTTAGTGGAAAATAGGTCAGAAACTGCGACTTGTGCTTTTTGCAGGATTTTTTTTCTGTGATTTTTATGGGTTTTCTGGGGCATTGTTCAGGGTTGTCTGACCTCCCTCTTCACCCATCATGGACCTGCACCTACTTATTTTTACTCGTAAAATTAGGAACCAAGGCCCTTAAGGCCTCAGTATGCTTCCACCCTTTTAGGAGGAGTTTAGCTGAAGCAGGTCCACTAAGATTTCAGTGTTTTTCAGCCATTTTTCAGATTTGAACGTGTACTTTCAAATCCATTTGAGATCAGTTATTTATCCATCCAAAACACCTATTTTCAGTTTTCTGTGGTCCTCCTTTAGGGTTCACCCCGTTTTCCTTCAGGATGTAGCATTTCGCCACCTTTTTTGCAGCATTTTTCCCTCTATTTTTTTTTAATTTTCTGCCCCTCATTCCAGCATATCTGACCTTTAGATCCATGTCCCTCCCAACATTAGATCCATTGGCCGTTTTTTTGTTTTGAATAGAATTCTCCCACCCATACACTAGTTGTTGGGAAGCCCTCCTCCTTGGGTTTAAGTTAATGTAGCTTTAGCTGTTTATTTTACTGTCGCATTCAATTTCCTTTACTGTCATTTTCCATTTTATTTATAGCTATACAACATTTTTTTTCTTTTTTCTCTACACACGTTTGGGCTTAACTAAAATTAAAACACTTATCACATGCACGCACACCCTAAGCGAAGAGCATCTGGTGAACACTGCCAGGCCAAGACTTAAACATTGTAATTAATTGATCCTGCACCTCCCTGTCCTTGTTTACCTCTCTTATTGGGTTTTTTGTCTCTTTTTTTTCGTCATAGTGCCCCCAAGGCTTTCATCCTGGAGACTCGAAATCCTTCATCCTCAGTTTCTGTTAGGATCCCTTTCATGTTCGTACACTCATACTCCTATGGGTTATGGTTTCCCTCAGGGAAGGGCCAGCTCCTCCAACACTTTTCCCCCTCCTGGAAGCATGTATCTAGGACACGACATGCCTCACGCCTTTGCCCAACTGCATCCTCTGATGCCAGGGCCCGCTATTACCCAACCTGTTTACCCCAATGTTGCTCAACCTCCTTGTTATTCGTATCTGTAGCCAGGTGCTAAAACTCTTCCAGCACAAGAACCTCTGCCTCCCATGCCTTCTCAATCTCTAGGTAATCTAGGAAACAATCCTCAAGGGAATATCTCTAACATTGCAACCCAACAACAGGGAAATCAACCCAAGTAGAATAGGCCTCTTTGCATGAATAAGCCTTGTTATAGTTACGGTGTCCATGTTCACTATACCCATGATTGTCCCCTTTTACCTCAGATGCGTCAATAGTAGAAAGCTCAGGCATCATCTTGAGGACAAAAGGCCTCTGCTTCAGTTCCTCCTAATGATGCGCCTACTCAACCAGCTGTATTTACCAATCCTTTCCCCCAGCAAGGATATGTGGCTGCCCAAACCCCTCAAGGTCAGGAAACCGCTTAACCTCCTTCGTCTCATACCTCTAATTACCAGATCCTTATGATGCAACATGACCAGGCCAATACCACTGACCTCAAACTTTAGACTCAGTCTCGCTAGTACAACAAGCCCACCGCTATGTCTACAACTGAGCCCCCATCTTCAGGTCCCGCAGAGCCTCTTTTGACACCCAATGGTCCTTTATACATCCCTCAACTTAATGTAGAGGTTCATACCAATATCCCCAAGGGACCATTATGCCTAAATGCTACTTCGAGTAAAGCCGCCCACTCCTACAATATAGTAGATGACTTGGCGCAATCCCTTGCTGCCATGTCTACACTAGAAGTTATCTAGTCGTGTCGTTCACAAAAAAAGCTCTACTAACTGCTATGGGTGTTTTGGATCCTTCAAATGATTGTTTGATTGTCTTTGATATTGACATGTCAGAGCATCCACCTCTTCCTACATCCGTCACCTTCCAAATCCCTGTCAAGTTCCGGAATGCCAATGTCTCCCATTGTATCACTGGCAAGGGGGAATAATATTGTGTAATGTACTCTTCTATTTGGAAGCAGATTTTATCGCTCGAGTTAGCCCCTTCCACTATCACCCTCCGTACGTGGGATGGCCACTCTTCTCAGCCCCTTAGCATGTTCCGAAATTTTTCTATTACTATTGCGGGAAAGACTGTTTGTGTTGATGTTGAAGGCATTGATGCCCCCTTAGACTAAAACATTCGGTTGGGTTGTAGCTACACTTATGCGATGTCTGTTGTCCCATCTGTGGTTCACCATAAGATGTGATTTCCTCATAACGGAAATATCGTCACCATCGATAAATTGATAAATTATGAACCGAAGTCTCAAACCTCTCCAGAGTCCATTATTTCTTCGGTGGAAAATAAATAAATAGCCAAACATCCGACCAGTGTCTCACCTGGAGTCTTTAAAGATTCCTCTTTTCTTGGTTCATTCCTGGTCTTCCCCCTCCTATCTCTGACCCTAGCTCATCTAATGTTTTCATGATGCAACCGTCTCAGTCTGACCTCAAATGGTCTGGTTCAACTATTCAACAACCCCGCCCTCTACAACCTGCTCCTAGAACTCTGACTCAGCCTTCAAGACCTCCTCCTCAAGGCCCCTGATCTGTAGCTAGTGTCCATGATCCTATCTATCCTCCTAGAATGGTTCCCCCTGGCCTTAACCATCTCAGAGTTGTCCCTCCTAGCCATTACCCCTCTGGGAAAATATCGTTTCTTTCTCCCCCTACTAGAGTATTTTCGATACCTGTTATTGCTACCTTATCTCTTCCCAACATGAACATGGAGATCCCAGTCTGCCACATTGATCCCCCAGCCAATACTCTGCCTAGTCAGCCAAAATCTTACACTGCTTTCACCTTGGTACAACCAATTGCTATGACACCTCCCTTTTCTTTTGTGGCTCAGCCACCTCAACAGGAGCCTACTCTTGTTGTGAAAGCCTTAGGTGAGGGGGGGAAAGCCCAAAAAAAGGCACCTAAGGACAATTTTTCCTAGACAACACCTGCTCCTTCTCAGCCTCCAAATAGTACAAATTTGTGTGATTTGTGTGATGTTGTCAGTCATGCCACCCATAGTTGTCCTGAATTTCCTCGTATGAATCCCATGGTCAACGAAGCATTTTCGGAGTCTGATATCCCATAGGTCGATGTTAATTTACCTGATTCAGCCCCAAAACTCAAGACTTTGTGCACAAATCATCCTTGTGCGTTTTGTGATTTCCATAGCCACTATACTCACCTCTGTCACTGCCTCAAAGACTACTGCACCTCTTTGGAAGCGGTTCGCCAATTCGAGGCCAAGCGCAACAAGTCAATCTCTCCCTTACATGCGATTTTTGCTTCGATAGAACTAGAGGACACATCCGCTCCTATTGACATTCCCCCTCCTGATGTTGAGATGACAGAGCCTTCGTCCACTATGCTCTACCTGTCATCATCTATGAGATCCACATTGGAAGACCCATCTAGGGCTTCCCCTTTTGTTTCGCTTGGCCTCCCTTCAGTGATCACCGTGTGCTCAACATCAATGGATCCTTCATCTACTTGTTCTTTTGTCACCCTCCATGATGATGTGCATGTGAACCTCACTTCTCATGATGATTAGTCAGGTAGCTTCGCTGCGTCATGTGGTCATTGTTGGACTAGTCACCCCATCTTCTACTATGATGACGACATAATGGAATATTTTACCACACCTAATTTTATCTACCCCACCTTAAATTGAACCCATGCAATCGAACCACATACAACTTGTGGCCATTACATTGAAACCCAATGTTTGGGTACGGGGGCACCCATATTTGAGAGTCTAGGAGAAGAAATTCTCCACAACCCTCTTAGCGCTTCTGGTAGTGTCACCTCTGGTACCATTATTCTTCCCCATTTAGAAGAACCTTTAGAGTTCCATATCACTTCAGATCCGTCTAGGGATTACCCCCCTCATCATTCATTCATCTTACATCAACAAACCAATCCCTTAGACATTGTTTTTGACCCACCTCCATATTTTCTTAGTGAGCACCAGTTTGTTATCTCCAAAGACACCCTTTGGGATAGTGACACCATGTATACGAACCAAGAAATTTAGTCCATTTTCTTCATATATGAAATTCCAAATGAGATTGGTAATCCTCCATGCCCTTTCTCTAACTGCATCTATTCATTTTTCCCATAGAAGATAACCATAACATAAACAAATGGTGAACCACATTATAAAAATGTGTTTAGATTCCAATTTTCTAAATACATTTTTCATGACCATAGCATGCTTGGGGGAACCTATGCCCCTATACCTTCTCATCATCCTCTTGAGGATTTAGTGCCTAAGATATTGAATTCTTGAATCCATTATTTCAGCACTTGGAACACCATGGCGCTCCACAAAATCCTCTAGCTAGGGGCATCATTCCCACGTTTGCATACCATATCATTCCCCTCCATCACATATGCTTGGGGTTAGTATCCCATGTTTGGAGGTAGGATGGAACCTCTAACCACCTTATCACTTGATTAACTAAAGTCTCTACATAGACACACTCAATCTATGTATGGTCGATTATAATCCCATTCCTTGGATAGTTGGACCTACCAGCGTCTTCGATGAGCCATATATCGTAGATGTTTTATGCCCTATCTTCAAATATTATACTTTGTGTGATGCCATACTTACCACTTGGTCCCTCTATTTGATTTTGTGGGCGGGGATGATTCTAGACCTTCCCTACTAGCTCATTCTCGTACACTTTTCTTACCTGGATTCTTCACCAGGACCATCCTTCAAAGAAGAATTAATGCTACCTTTAGACAAGTAAGGTCACCCACCTGAAAGTCGCGGATCTCGATTCAAAGGGTTGATTTTTATGCTATGATCATCGCAATATTTATGGCTTTTTCCTCCCCTCCACATTCACCACAACTACACTTTCAAATGAATAAAATTGAAGGGAAATTTCCTTATTAAAAGAAAAACCCCAATTTTTTCTTTCGCTAGTTGCAACCAAATAGTATCTTATTTTGAAACACCATCAACATCATTGGAAATCTCTCACCAAGTGCTCAAATGGGTATCCTTTAATTTTTGGTGATTTGATACTTCACCCGGACACATTTTTTCCAAGAAGGGTCACTTCACCACTCCTCAAAATCAAATTTCTTCACTTGTAACACTCATACTTCGGGCACCACCTTGCCTTCATACGTGTCCACGCATGTGTTGATTTTATTCATAGGTAACCTTCTTTTATTAAAGTTTTTATGGTCCCCAACGGGCCTGTTCTATGTGGCAACATCATCAAGTCGCTCTTGTTAGAACATCTGAGTTGAGTCATCATCACATCCATGCAATTTGTCTCGAGTCCCCTTTTTCTCCTTCCACAATCTTCCATTCTTCATTGCTTTGTACCTCTCTTGTTTTTCACATTTTGGCCTTCAATCATACTATCCCATATCCCCTCTAGAGTCGAGTCAATAGCTGCCTGGTCATCCATGCCTTTTATGCTCTAACAAGGGAAGTTGCTTGCCCGCTACTCAGTACCCCCCTAGTCTCAGTCTATTAGTCATTCTACTATTATACCTCATGACTTAGTTGAGGATTCCTCATTGCCTCACCTATGGTGGGCCTCCTTTTGTTGAAATTAGCTTATTCATTCTAGAAGACAGGTCTAGAGGGCGATGTACCTTGGTTCTAACTTTCACTCTAGTTCAGTTCTTCGGATCAGGAAAAGAGACCCTTCATTGCCCTTTGACTTGATTATTTATCAGTTCCAGCTCCTCATGGCATGATCGAGATCTGTATACTTGATGGTTCACTGATGCAGCAAATTATACCAGTAATTCCTGGGTGTGTGTGAGATGTTTCAGACCTCATGAGGGGGTGGCCCTTCAGGTAGCCCCCCATATGCCCGAATGACTTCCGCACTACAGCCTTGGATGCAACTCCATAGATTTGATGGTTCTGGCCTCAGTCGCTTGCATCACCTTTCTAGTTTGCATGTATCAGTGAGATTTTGAAAGCCCTTCCCTACTTTGTAAGGCCTCTTTGGTTGTACTTATATCTCATGTACTCAGATATTATTGTATAAGTCTTGGCTGTTGTCCCAGGCACAGTATGTATGTGGGATACATTATCATGTTTTTTTTCTAACCCATGTTTATGCCAGCATGTAATATATACTTCAGTCTCATGTTTGTTGGATGCATCATTATTATTTGTGCTTTGTTATCTCGGCAGGCATAGGTATGCCTCCCCCGCCTCATGTAGAATAGGTAATCACTCATAAAAGAGACTTGTAACACCTGTAATTCTTGCCTCCTCAGGGTCTTGTCCTCTCTCGATTCAGTCTGCCTTCTATTTCTCTCTCTGACTCGCCTTCGACGTCTAGTGATTGAGTTCTTACAACATACTTCGGTCATACGATTAGCTCCTAATGCTCGCACGTTGGGGGGCAATCTGTTACACCAATTTTTGTTCATCTAACATGTTACTATTAGATAGACTAAATTACACCATGTAAGACTAAATTTACCACAGTAGAATTGCTTTCACTATGAAAAATAATTTAATAACCCATAGTTTATTAAGTTTTTTCTGGTCTAAGAAGGAAACCCATGAGGAATAATTAAATAAATCCTTATTTGTTCGATTTTAATCAAGGGATAATTAATTAAACCATTGTTTAATTAATATTCCTGGTCATATTTAACGCAAAACATGAAAATTAATTAGATAAATCATTATTTATCTTATTATTTTATACGAATAATTATTAAAATATTATTTAATAATATTCTTAGTTAAATTTGACTAAATAATTTATAAATAATTAAATTAGGGAAAATTTTAGGGGCTAATATTTGTAGGTGGGCTAATTTTCCATGGTTTTTCCAAAAAAAATATTCGCCAATTTCCATTTTTTTTAAATTGATTCGCCCAAATTTTATAGTATAGAATTATTTTACCCTAAAAATTGCCAAAATTTTATATATACTAATATAAAAAAAATAGAAACCTAAATATTATTAAAAAAATATCATAAAAAAATTTACAATTTACATATTTGGGATTTAGTAAGATTTACCAAGGTTTCTAAATTTTCTGATAAACTTTTGTCCTTAAAATTTTCCCTGAATTGAATAAATCATTGTTTATTTAATTATTACTTAACCACATTCTTAAAATAATAAATAAATCATTTATTTATTTATTGTTTCTAAATAAATGGATTTGACCAAATTCAAATTCTTTTTCCCTTCAACAAAAATAATAAAATATTCCATAAAAGTTGGATCTAGATCTGGTTAGTAATATTTTAATTATGCACCAATATCTAGAATAACTCAGTATTTTGTTATATATAAAAGGATTTTTCCATTCATTCACTACCTTTTGTTTCCTAGAGATCACCCTTGATCTATAATTATGGTTTGACTTTGATCCTCCCATCATTGTCATATTTTTCTACATTTTGCTTGTGAGCTCCCTTTGAGTTCCATTTTTGTTTGGGTTTTTTGCACCATCAAGAGAGAGAGATATTAGACCTGAAGCACTAAGGACATACAAGAACCCATCCCATTGAGGGGGACTAGTAAGATTTTTCTATGTTCCCTTCCCAGGTGTCATAATACAAAAAATTCTTTAAAATTTTTTGTCTTGTTCATTGGATGCATGGAGCAACTCTTGATTATTTTTCGATATTTAATGTCTTTAACTGCATAGCTCTAGATTTTTGTAGCATTTATTATGATCACTAACTGCAGATATAAGGATATCGACAACCATATTTGATGTTAGGGTTATTTTTTATGCACAGCTAATGTGAGTTTTTTTCGTACGCTTGCGATTAGAATTCACACTAACAGAAAGTCGCGTATAGAAATCAGTAAAGAAAAAGTAAAGTTTATTGTGAGTTATAAATTTTGATTCACCTCAACCTCCCCCCCCAAGTATTTTTCCCAACATCTTCTTCCATCTCAAATTCCTGATGATGGAAACGACCCTTAGCCCTGCCACCCATATCCATTTGTGTTAGATGACCCTTGGCCTACCACCCATATCCATTTTTGTTAGGTCATGATCATCATCACTATCTACAATCTCCCAATTTTTTCACCATGAAAAATAACCATTGATAAATTAGAATCCTTCCATATCAAGATGGGAAATCTCCTTTTAGAAAGTCAATACCTGTATATGTTCAAAGTGAACATTTTAAACAAGATAATTTCATATACAAAAAGTGGCATACAAAAACAATGTCAAACATGGAATCTTTGATCTCTTAGATTGCAAATCCTAACATCATAATAATTATAAGTTGCAATACAAGGAGATGACCAAAAAATAACTTCAATCATCAGGAAAATCTATCAACATATACCTCGTGTAATGGATTCGTCCGAACACTGATTGTCTCCTGAACCCTAACATATATTGGGGAACATTTTTATACAAATGCACATACCCTATTAATTTTTCCTTAAAATTTAAACAGAAATGGATATAATAGTTTTATTTAGTGTCCACACATAATGGGGAATGTGCGTTCACTATTTTTATGGAAGGAGAAAATTTGAATCTATGGTGTCTGTTGATTCTTCGCAGAGTTGTAGGCATACTAGATATATACTGGAGTCTTCATTAGAGGAGAGGTTTTAATGAGTTCCGCTGGTGGACAAGAATTAGGGGAATTTTTAGGTCTAAAATGGTTCTCCTAAGAAAAATGTACAACAAAAATAAACTTTATAACAACCAATAGGATTCAAGATGATGATGTCATCCATAATGGATGATTCACCATTTTTGGAGTAAAAATATTAAAAAATAATAAAATAATAAAACTACTTTTTCAACTCGTATTTTAAACTTATCTCCCAAAATTTTTACTCAAATTTCGAGCGGGAGTACTCGTTGGATGCAGAATTTAATTCCTCGTCCAAGGAGTACCCATGTTGCATACTTTCGATGAACTCTACTACACGAAAAATGAGAAATACATAAAAAACGTGATTGTAATCACGTTTTTTTTATGTATTTCTCATTTTTCGTGTAGTAGGACCCATCGAAAGTATGCAACATGGGTACTCCTTGGATGGGGAATTAAATTTCGCATCCAACGAGTACTCCCGCTCGAAATTTGAGTAAAAACTTTGGGAGATAAGTTGAAAATATGAGTTGAAAAAGTAGTTTTTCCATTTTTCCCTCTAAAATTTGATGATGTCATCAAATCTTATTTGATTTTTTCCACTATTATTTTATAATTTCCTTAGGAGGCCCATTTTAGACCTCAAAATTCCCCTAATGGTTAGATTTGGAAGCTTTGTTCGTTCCTCGAAATTTTCAAATAAGTAGCAGCACTGTGGGGTTGTAGAATGCATTGGAAACATTTTTGTGTCAGTGGTAGTAGAGTTGCAGGTCACCAGAGCCTGCAACGTTTACTGTTGATGGCAGCGAGGTAGCACCGAAGGAGTGATTTGGTTTTGTAGTTGCGAAGGAAAGTCAGTGTGCAACAAGATGTAGTTTGACTAGTGCTGAGTACATTTGTGTTAGTTGGGTCAGAGCGCGTAGAAGGGCCGATCAAGGGTTGAAGGTCAAACACATTGTTAATGCGGTCTTTGGGCATAGTGATGAAGTGTGGTGCATCATATTTTCTATATTCATTGAGGGAAGTGTGTCAATAATATGATGAGCATTGGTTTCTCATGGCTAAGTCATGCACTGTTGGAATTGTAAGCTACGAAGGTGTATAGCCAACGTGGAGGAAATGTTGTGAAAATTTTGTGGACAGATCATTGGCGGACTAGTGACAGATAAGGTGGCAGTACTGACAGTTGTTTCTGTCATTGATACGGCCCAATCATTGCAAAAATGATATGCCAGTTTTTGAAATATCTACAAATGTCGTGGCACTTCCGACAATTGTTTCCATCACTGTAAAACTAATAGATGCGAACGTGCGATGACATGTGCGACGATAGACTCTCAGTATTGCAACACATTCCAGGATGGAATCCGTGTCGTAATATCGATGTCTCCACATGATGTAAGAATAGCGAAAATAAAAAATGCGATTGTAATATTGAATAAATGAATACACATGTCGTGTATAGTGTCGGTCTATCGACAGTTATTAGAAGTGTCACATATACGATGGTACAAGAAGCGATGTTTTTCCCAAACTCAATGTGTCGCTCTTGGGACGCCTATGTGTTGCAATAGAGACATTTTGGTCATCATAAATTGGGCCAAATATGCTAGTGACAGTGGGGTTATTACTCAGAGTAGAAGACGAAATGGATGCAACATGGTTTTTGCAGCATAATCACTAAAAGGGGAAGCCAAAGCCATCTGCCATCAAACACATCAAAGAAGTAGAATAAAAATGCTTCATGATGTTCTAAATGTTCATTAGCTGCCTAACATAATAAATAAATAAAAACATGTTATATTTCAAATAGAAGCAAACAAGATATCCTACACAAATATACAAGATACAATAATAGCATTCAAATGTTATCTTCTTACATACATGAGTAAAAGGATTCCATGGCACGTTTGTCTTACAATTCCCATTAAGAGGGAAGTTCTACATGATGATGTAGGCACTCATAAGAACAAATTTTGGCAAAAGCGATGGATAAGAAATTTAATCATACACAAAGTTGCTTCCCTCGTTGAATTTCATCATCCTAATTATCGCCACCTTCATCATAGGCATATGTCTTCTCCTATTTCTTTCTATCCAAAATTTTGTTTATTTTGTGTAACTTGTTATTTAGCAGATTGGATTTATTTTTATTACTTATTTTATGAAACCCTTTCTTGAATTTCATCATCATAATGACCACCACCTTCATCATAGGCATATATCTTCTCCTATTTCTTTATATCCAATTTTTTGTTGATTTTATGTAACTCGTTATTTAACTACTAGTCTTTATTTTTCTTCCTTGTCTTATGACCACCTTGCATCTTAACCCCAAAGTGAAAGATAGATTTAGGAATTTCTTGCTTTTATTCATTATATTTTTCCCATTCTTCTTCCGTCTCAAAGTCCAAATGATGGTTATGGCCTTTAACCCCGCCACCCATATCCATTTTTGTTAGACGACCCTTGGCCTACCACCCATATCCATTTTTGTTAGGTCATCCTCATCATCACTGTCTACAATCTCCTGATTTTTTCACCATGAAAAATAGCCATTGATAAATTATAATCCTTCCATATCAAGATGGGGAAAACTCCTTTCAGAAATTCAATACCTGTATATGTTCAAAGTGAAAATTTTAAACAAGATAGTTTCGTATACAAAAACTAGCATACAAAAACAATGTCAAATATGGAATCTTTGATCTGTGAGATTGCAAATCCTGACATCATAATACTTATAAGTTGCAAGCTTGAGGAGATGACAAAAAATAACTTCAACCATCAAGAAAACTATTTATATGCCTCGTGTAGTGGATTCCTTTGAACATTGATTGTCTCTTGAGCCCTAACATATATTGGGGAACATTTTTATACAAATGCACATAACCTACTATTTTTTCCTTAAAATTTAAACAAAAATGGCTATAATAGTTTTCTTTAGTGTCCACACATAATGGGGAATATTTGTTAACTATTTTTATGGAAGGAAAATTTTTTAATCTGAGTTGTCTGTTGATTCTTTACAAAGTTGCAGACATACTAGATATATACTTGAGTCTTCATTAGAGACATGTTTTAAAGAGTTCCGATGGTGGACAAGGTTGGAGTTGGAAGCTCTGTTCGATCCTATGAATTTTTGAACAAGTAGCAGCATTGCAGGGTCGTAGAACACATTGGCAGAGTTTTAATGTGAGTGGACTGAGACAATGTCAGTGGTAGCAAAATTTTTGATCAACAAAGCCTGCAACGTTTATTGTTGATAGTGCCAAGGTAGCACCAGACGACCAATTTTGTTTGGTATTCAAGAAGGAAAGTTACTGTGCAGCGAGGTTCAGTTTGACCAGTGGTGAGTAGAGTTGTGTTAGCTGGGTCGGAGGGCATAGAAGGGTCAATCAAGGGTTGAAGGTCAAACACATTGTTAATGTGGTCTCCGGGCATAGCAATGAAGTGTGGTGCAACATATTTTCTATAGTCATTGAGGGAAGTGTGTCGAGAATATGATGAGCATTGGTTGCTTGTGGCTAAGTCATGCACTATTGGAATTGTAAACTATGAAGGTGTATAGCCAACGTGGAGAAGGAACTACTATGGAAAAACTGTGGACATATTAGTGTGGTGGGATTTGAGTATTTTGGTTGTCAATGGAGTATATTTCCTCTCTCATGTAGAGCTGATTAAGGCTGGAAATCCTTCATGTTTTATTGTGAAAGACCAACATGGGAAAATTAACCATTGCCATGGAGGTATCTGAGGTATCATTGGAGAGTATCCATTGGAGCATTACCAGGTTGAGACCTATGCTAGGTTTGACAGTTGGATTGAAGTTTCCATTAGGGGAATTTTGAGATCTAAAATGGGATTCCTAAGGAAATTATAAAATAATAGTGGAAATAATAAAATAATATTAGATTACATCATCAAATTTTGGAGGGAAAATAGAAAAAACTAGTTTTTCAACTCGTATTTTCAACTTATCTCCCTATGGGTTTACTCAAATTTTGATAGGAAACACTCGTTGGATGCATAATTTGATTCCTTATCCAAGGAGTACCAATGTTTCATACTTTTGATGGACCCCCCTACACGAAAAGTGAGAAATACATGAAAAATGTGATTGTAATAACGTTTTATCATGTATTTCTCATTTTTCGTGTAGTAGGGTCCATCAAACGTACACAACATGGGTGCTACTTGGATGAGAAATTAAATTTTTCATCCAACAAGTACTCCCACTTGAAATTCGAGCAAAAACTTAGGGAGATAAGTTGAAAATACAAGTTGAAAAAGTAGTTTTATTATTGTATTGTTTTTTAATATTTTTACTTTTTACTCCAAAAAAAGTGAATCATCCCCCATGGTTGACATCATCATATTGAATCCTATTCGTTCTTCTAAAGTTTATTTTAGTTGTACATTTTTCTTAGGAGGCCCATTTTAGACCTCAAAATTCCCCTAATGATTCAGCTGTGTGAAAAGTGACTAAGAATGACTCACTCACCCAGTAGATGGGAATGACACATGGACAATGGAACCTACCATTGTCATAACTCAAGCTAAAATTTGTACCAAAAAGACATTGCATGACAATGTCATATCTCTCTAGTTAAATAGTCGGTGGGGAAAACAAAATTAGATGCATACGACAAGCATCCTGATAACACCAATTATAAAGAAAACTCAGACTTATCCATCGGTCTTGTGCTTCTCGTTTTTCTATGATTGCATAGGGATTGGGAATGGAAATGAAGACATAAAAAGTTCTCCATATGAATATGGGGCTTGGAGAATACAACTATGCTCAATATTCTCTTAACTTGCAGTAAATATTGATAATCTGAACGAAGAGGTAGTAGTAGATAGATCGTATTTCGGAGCAGGGGTACCAAGCTCATTCTATGGCAGGAAATTTCCAAAGAAGACTCTCCATTTTGGTCATTCAACATATAGTCTTCACTGGTTATCTCAAGTTCCTACTAAGGTTTTGGAGAAAAATTTAGTGACATGGAACAAGGGAAACATCTTGTACCATGGATCTTGGAGATTTTTTTTTGTCAATATTGGAGGTATTTCAATGCTTCTCTGAGAGACGGGGAAGGGGATATAGTTCGTTGAGGTCGCATGTTTTTGGTGTTAAACGGTCGAATATCTTGACATCCATGCGATCAGGGTTTCATTTCCTTTGGTTGGGAATCATTAGGAAGTATTTTGAATGATTTGATAAGTTGTGAAGAAGTTTGAAAGATTTGATAAGGTGTTGGTTGATAGAATGGTGTTGGTGAAGAGATGGCCTCCATGACTGCCCCACACTATATCTTAGAGTCATCGCCTGCCAAAGTGAGAGGAGCATTAGTTATTACTAATGGATTCCTGATCACGAGTGGTCAATTATGTTCTTATCTAATTAATCTCACTTTCACCAAGGCATCGATAACATGCCGCTAGAAGGAGAGCGCAGGATGTTGGGCATTGCATGGATGCCAACACTTTTTCAATTCATTCTGATGCTCAATGTGTCAGAATCTACCCGTTGGTTTTACAGAAAGAAAGGATAAGTCAAGGCGGTGGAAATTCTTAAACTAATTGCAGAAGATATTGAAGCCCTTAAGGAATCTATGGAGATGGAAACACAACAACTAAGAACCACGAAAAAGTTTTAGTATTGAAATTGAGTTTGATGAAAAGAAATGATGGGGCACTATTGAGATTCGGGACACCTGTTGAGGACAACAAATCTCAACATTATCACCGACAATAACCCCACCATAAAATTCCTCTTGGAATAATTAATGCATAACATTAAATTTAAAGGAAATATGAAACTAGAAATGTTTGTTTTCATTATTAATTTATTAAAATAGAAGTGCAATGCCCATATACCATAGGATTATGTTAACATCACAATCGATTATCAATATTTACTGATCCCCAATGTGATTTCATGTTGAGGTATGCTCCTTGATGATATGATCTCTAATGATGATGTGGGTCATAGATTTGACTCCCCATTGATATTTCCGGGTGGCAGCCCGATGAAATTTCTAGAAAGTAGCTTGATGAAAAATTTATGGGTAGTAGCCTGTTGAATGATATTCCATGTAGTAGTTTGCTAACAGAGATTTTGGGTAGTAGACGATTGATAGATATTTGGGGTAGTATCCCGCCGACATATATTTTGGGTAGTAGCCCACTGGTAAAGGTTTCGGGTTGCAGCCTGCTGGTAAAGGTTTCAGGTTGTAGCCTGATGAATATGTTGGGTATGTGTTATATTCTTTCCACGATTAGCCCCACACGCTGTATGTTGCGTCGGGCCTAGCTGGGGGGTCACGAGGGGCGAAGCAGTCCCCACCGTTGGGGTCCGGGGCAGCGCCCCGACCAAAATTGGTTTTTGTGCGGACCCACTCATAGGCGGATCCGCCCATGGTTTTGTGCATGGTTTTGCACATGGTTTGGGGTTCGATGGTTTTCGGCCCCTGGTATTTTATAGATCCGGTCAAGGGAACTACGGTTATGTTCTAATCCAGGGTTAATGGATTGGGGTTTATGTATGCTTCGGCATGTATATATATGTGTTGTAACACTAAAAGGAATATAATGAAAATCAAGCTGGTCGTCCCGATTTGGGATCCAGGGGAAAATCTCTGTGTTTATCTGTTTTATGTTTTATGCTCTTGCTATTGTTTATTTTCTGTTATAAGAATCGTGTGTAGATATTTCTGTTCAGGGTTAAAACCTACAGAATAGAGGGTGGTAGTTTAAGGTCCCCTCCAGGAGAAAATTATTCTTCTTCTAGATTCGAGAATATTAATCATATGATCAGGAACAATCAAGTAAGCAGGAATCATCAAGTGATGTACATAAATGATTTAGGATGATGAGATACTTGAGATGGGATGTGCGTCATGTTGATCGATGGTCAGATATGAGCAAGTGGAATTATCCCTAGTTGAGAGGAAGTGTTAAATTTAAGAAATTGTGATTAGGGTAATTTTGAGGTCTAAATTATAAAATAATAGTGAAAATAATAAAATAAGATTTGATTACATCATCAAATTTTAGTGGGAAAAATGAAAAACTACTTTTTCAACTCGTATTTGAACTTACCTCATTAAGGGTTTACTCAAATTTCGAGCGGGAATACTTGTTGGATGCAAAATTAAATTCCTCATCCAAGGATTACCCATGTTACATACTTTTGATGGACTTTGCTACACGAAAAATTATAAATACATAAAAAACATGATTGTAATCACTTTTTTTAATGTATTTCTCATTTTTTGTGTAGCAGGGTTCATTAAAAGTATGCAACATTGCTACTCCTTCATTGAGGAGTTACATTTTGCATCCAATGAGTATTCCTTCTCGAAATTTGAGTAAACCCTTAGAGAGATAAGTTGAAAATACAAGTTGAAAAAGTAGTTTTATTATTTTATTATGTTTTAATCCTTTTAATTTTTTACTCCAAAAATAGTGAATCATCCCCCATGGTTGACATCATCATCTTGAATCCTATTGGTTCTTATAAAGTTTATTTGAGTTGTACATTTTTCTTACGAGGTCCGTTTTAGACCTCAAAGTTCCCCTAATGGGTCAAATTCCACTTTGGGCAGATCAAATGACAAAGAAGATGATTGCATTGAATTCCTCTTTTCGAGAGGAACACAATATACCTAAAGATCACCTTATTTAGACAAGCAGAAGTTGGTTTTTAAATCTATTTATTAACTCATGTATATTAGGTTAGGTCGGCATAAAACTTAAGTGGCCCCTCATTGAAGCCTATAAATAGAACATACCTTAAGCTCATTTGGACACAATTGATCAAGCTCTCTTCTTCTCTTGCATGTTTTCTTGGCTCACTTAAGTTCAACAAAAGAAGTTCGCACAGAGGTTTGAAATCTTAGTTCCGAGGCTCGAACGGAAGTTAGCATTTTTTTTCTAGCTACAGGCACAAAACTAATGGATGTGGGCCTTAGCCGCGAGCTTACTATAGGAAAGGTAGTGGTTGAGGACCCTTAACTGTGGGCTCAGAGTGTTATTCCCATGACTAACGCTTCAAAGATAGATTTACCCACAGCCGAGGGCACATAATGTTATGGTAGCTATTTGGGGACCCTTAGCCATTGGCTTAAAGTTTTATGATAGTGACTAAGGCATCGAAGATGAAATTACAATGCTCCTATGTTTCCGCTCAGTGAAAACAACGTTCGAGAGTGTTACACAACATTCTGTCACCATCCATACAATCCTGATCCCGCACATTGGAGGACCATTTCTATGACTTCTATATAGTTTCATGCCTTGCAAAAGTGTCATTACATCCCTTTCCATGAGAAGAACATTTAATATGTTGACTATTCCTGGAATAGAGTATCAAAAACATATGATTTTAGGTCGGTGCTGGTAGGCAGTTATGGCCTCATGCCCATCGAGAAATTAGCATTGGGCCCCACACCCATTACCATTTTGTCTTAGTGAACTGCTCGTGCCGGGCTATTTCTGGAATGTTTTTTAAAATAGAAGCAAAGTTTCCATTTCCAACCACTTCATGAGCAGAGTTAGTGTGGGTTTTTCGACTGAATAACGTAGAACATCTTCCTTTGGCCTCTTGTTTCCTACATTTGAGTAACCTCCCAAAGGATAATGCCTCCCTTCCACCATATCAAGGATCCAAACCTCCTTCTCCCCTTATATAAATACATCTCTCTCACATAGATGTAGCTAGCTAAACATTTTGTACAAAAGCTGAAACAGTCTGAATAGCTGGTGTGAGATAGAGCAGAGAGAGACCCATTATCAAGAGAGAGACTAGGCTTATTGCCTCACCACGTCCAATTCCCTGACGAAAGCTTGAGACACGTTTTGGCTAGACCCTCTGAAGGATGCTGTGATGTCAAGGCTCACTTGGTTGTAATCTCTTTCTTTCACTTTATTAATACATGACTGATGTTTTGGTTCCCATCTTGTGCTTGATATGATTAATCTTATGCAATGTGTTTAATTCTCCTTGACCAATTAGATAGTTATGAATGCAAGTATTGTTTCATATGATGCTATCGTCCTTTGATCCTTGTGCAGGCACCTGAGTACCACCGCTGAAGAACCATGACGTTTCGGGATGAAGATGAGGAGACTGCTACCACAGCTATGAAAAATGCATTGGAACAAATATAGGACATCTATCCCAACTCAGTTTCATTAATTAAATAGGAATTGACACATTATCATGTCCTCTTGCTGCTAGACCTACCCTAGGGCTAGAGAGATCACCTCTATCCGCAGAGGGGATTTACCTCCACAACAGAGAGTATACTATAGGTAGTGAAAGTATATTACAGTAATAATAATCAAATTTTTAATGTTTAGATGCATTTCACGGATATTTTAGTTGTTGTGAAGAGATGGATCAGTGTACTCTCTTTTGCTGAATCATTTGATGACAATCTACTAGAAGAAGATTTTTTAAGGTTTTCCCCAGAGTGGGTTTTTTCGTGGTCTCCAACGAATCCCGATGTCTCTATGTGTGCATGCTTTTCTTCCTATGTTCCTTTATGTTTTGCTGCATTGATGATGATGTTATTGTTCTTTCTACATAGTTGCATATTATAATGAATAATAATAATGTAAATATGAATAATGTTATGATGCTATGGGGTGAACTTAATGTGTTAATGATAAAATGAAACTATCAAAGCAAAGATCAATATAACCCTATGAAATTAATGTGTTAAGGCTAGTGACGTGTTCCGGCATCGTTAAACCTAATAGCTTTTGTTCGCCATCTAGCTTTAGACAACACTAGTACAGAGTTGTGCTCCCCGTACTGTCGCGTATATAAAGGGAAACCCTCATAGGTTGCAATCCTTTATCCATAGGAAACCAAATTTACCGCCTTGTAACCGTGATACACCAAACACAACATTTGGGGAGACTGCCTGCACGTACGTCAAGTCCTTCATCATTTCTCTTTCATTTGATCACCAAGGTGTATATTTTAGTTCACGGAAACTTGGTACACCCTTTTGCTTAGATCTCCTGTGTATTCATTTTGGTCTTTTCGTGACTCTCTAAAAGTGAAAAGATCCTCGAGCACTTGTCCTTTCATGCTTGTTTCAATCTGAAAGTGACTAGAGTCATATTTTGTCTATTTCTTGACTCTTAAAACATGAAACAACAGTTTTTTTTTTCAATGTCATAAAATTAACTGCCCACGAAATATTCCTGGTTCAAGTTATCTTCCTTAAAGATTCTTTAGGTTGTGTATGATGGAAAATTTTCCAGAGTTTACCAACCAAGGAATCCCCTCTGAAGGGAATCCTAGTCCTTTCCCTTCTTTTGGAAATGTTGGTGCTCCTTATATGGCAACGTTGTCCCTTCCTGGGTTAACTATTGGTTTGCTCGTATGGTTATTTTGGACCTCGGTGGTCCCGGGTGGTTTGACCTCTGTTCAACCATCTCCTCCATCTGAACAATATCATGTTGATTCTAAGGTGGACCTTTCACCTTCTTTGCCTATTTCTTAGTCCTCCTCCTCTACTTCTCCTAGTGAAAGTCTAGATTCTAGTAACTAGGTGGCTAAGAAGTAGAAGAAGAAGACAAAGAAGAATAAGTCATATAAGCGAGAGTCTAATGCTACAACTATTGCTCCTAAGACACCTAAGACACCTTCCATTGATAAACCATCCAGCCTTCCATGGAAAGTCAAATTCCCTTGCAATCTGTGCAAGGGTAACCATATCCTTCGTGATTTCCATCGCATTCCCAAGGTGCTCGACACATGGTCTGACGACTGTCCGCCGATGTATTTGGCCTCTGGAAGTAATGTTGGTGACACATCTTCGACTAGTACTGATAAGACTCGTAAGAAATAGGGTAAGATCACGAATCCCTATAAGTTATGTGAAGGGCATCATCCCTTTCACATTTTTCCATACATGGATGAAGCCATGAGAGTGTTGGACAACCCTACTGCTTCTGTGTCCTTCCTTCCAGTCGGTTACCAGAATATTTCTCTGAGTCCTCCACATATTTTATTGACCAATCGATCAAGATTCACCTTCGATTGATCTTGCTCCCCCATAAATTCAAAATCATGAATCCATTCCTGACCAACCATTGGTCATGGAACCGGTCAATCTGATCCTGCTTATGGTTCATCAGATCCTTTCCGTCGAGAGTGGTTCACATAACCCTCACATTCTTCTTATTTCTTCAGATCCTCGGACTTGGAGAAAGTTCTCCCATCCCTGTTGCTCAAGAAGCAACTCCTTCTGCTCCCACATCATTGATCCAAGAGAATCCTCCTCTTAGCCCCGTAGCACAAGGGGATGACCATTCCATTCTAGCGGTGCCCCATCCAAGTAGTTTGATCACTACTTTTGATTGGAATCAATTCGTGGGATACCATCTTCCTTCTTATGTGCCCTTTGAGATCATATTACATGCCTTCGGTATGGTCGTGCCTAGAAAAATTATAGACAAGGGCACATCTATTAGTATTCTATCTTCAACTACTTGGAAAGCTTTTGGTTCTCCATTGCTTGTGCCTGTTACGCAGATGCCGTTGATTTTTGACAGAGGAACAAGTCAACCATTAGGGATTCTTCCAAAGTTACCTATTACTTTGGGAGGGAAAACTGTCTATATATATGTGATGGTGGTTCAAAGTCCCTTGGATTTTAATTTACTCTTGGGGTGCGACTATGCTTATGCCATGGGTGTGCTTGTCTCTTCCCTCTTTCATTTGATCTATTTTACACATGAGGGTTGGATTGTGACCATTGATAAACTTTCTTTCTTTGGTCCTCATATGAAATCTGGTCCACCACTGTCTCTTTCGAGTCTTTATCCATTGGTTGTATCTCCCATACCATAGGTTAATTATGTGACTACTTGATCATTTCCCTCATCCAGTGATAGTGCCATCGAGTACCATTTACTGGGGGCATTTGACCACGATTTCCGAGATGTTGTTCTCCCATCATATGAGAACCTCTTGGAATCCATGACTTCTTATTCAACATTATGAGTTGTAATTGGAGCACAGTTCATTTTCCTATGTCAAGCTCCTTAAAAATTGAAACAAGGTCTTCAGAGCATAGTTTGTTTTCTTGTGTCAAGCTCCCTAAAAAATGAAAGAAGCTCATCTGAGCATAGTTCATTTTCTTCTTTCAAGCTCCTTAAAAAATGAAACAAACTCTTATGAGGACAGTTCACTTACTATGTCAACCTCATTAAAACATGAATTAGGTCATGAGGATAGTTCTTTTCTAGTGTCAGCCTCGTTAAAAAATGAAACATGCTCCCTTTGTAATTCGAGTCTTTTATTAGATCTTGTGAAATCCCAGTTGAGTCTTTCCCTGATCTCGTAATTGAACCTTCATTCCATCCACCTGTTAGTAAGCATTAGTCTACTCGAGAGAATGGGGTGAAGCCTTGGGGGCATGTACCTCGAATTGAGTCACCATGTTGGGGGCATGCAAATATTTTTTCAAGCATAGTTTCCAAATTTTTCAAGCTTATGTAAAAATGAAACCAATTTCAAGCATATTTTGTTTCCATTTCAAGCTTGTGTAAAAATGAAATCGGTTTCAAGCATAGTTTTATAGAAGGTTCAAGCTTGTGTAAAAATGAAACCAACTTCAAGCAGAGTTTCCTGATTTGAATCTCGTGTAAAAATGAAACCAACTTCAAGAAAAGTTTCCTGATTTGAAGCTTGTGTAAAAATGAAACCATTCCCTTTTCACCTCTTGTGATTGCCATTTTATCAGCCTTTTTTTGCCAGATGAGCCTTGGTTATCTCATTCCATCGTCATAATCTGCTTGGCTGATCAAATGCCTTCAGTTGGTTGTTTTAACCATTCCTGAGGAACCATTGCAATGGGTGGTCTTGTTAGCAAACCTCTTAACCTTTACTTGTTTTGAGTAGTTCCACCATCACCAAAACCAGTTGCTACCCTTAATACCACTCATTCCTCCAGGAGGAGTCAACTTTCAACTCTTTTCTGACTCTCTAAAATTGAAAATATTGCTGAGACTCTAGTCATTTTGAACTCGTTAAAGGTTGCGAAATGATATCTACCCAGTATACGTTTAACCCTTTTCGGGCTGGGATGGAGTATTTACAAAAAAGGAATACCTTAGCCTATCACAACTAAGAGGTTCTCTTAGACATAGTTTTCTACCTTTTGGGATTTGTGAGACTACTTATGAAAAGGGACCTGCTGGAGTTGTTTTTTTTTAACTCTCTAAACATGAAAAGACACCGAGTTCTTCCTTTGTCATACTTGTTAAAATGTACATGACATCGGACATCATCACTATGACGTAACCGAGTTCCTCCTTCCTAGGGCTCGTAAAAGGTACTAGGATGGATTTGTCCGAAGGAAAAACTTATATGACAAGCATATGCTATCCTCTTCAAGTGTGTGTAAAAATAAAGAGGTACTTGCCAGCGATGGTGGGGGAAAATAGAACCAGTTCTTAGTTATGTCGGCAGTATTTCGCTCTTGAATATGACACTCAACTGCATTCGTGTCCGTTGGGGAAATCTCGTTTTGTCATTTTTTCCTCCATGGATTTGGGAAATCTGTTTGCCTCTCATTCGATTACCAGTCTTATCAACATGACCTCTGATCCTATTTGAGTCAAATGCTGCCAAATTCCAGAGTCGTGTCGTCGATATGTTCAAGAGAAAATACTTCTGTACTTTATACATTTCTTGATCCTCTATTTCACTCTTGATTAACACTCATATCGAATTCTCTGTTTCATGTCGATGATGTGGGATTCATTATGACCCTCCTTCGATGGATCACTTTATGTCGATTTCAGCTCATTATCTAGGAAGCTGATCTAGAGACTCCCTTCTAGTACCTTAAAGCTTGCATGCCTCAATGGCAAGTTCTTCACATTCGATGACATATCTTCATCATTGGCCTTCGATCGAGTGATTCTGCAGGTGTTCTACTTCAGCTCATTGTTCACGTTCTGTGGATTGTACTAATTGTACCTTGAGATCCATTGTCATTATTGGTGGTTTCTCTCATGCCTGTTAGCAAATTTCGTCATTGGCTGGTAATCAGATGACTTTCTTGCATGTTCGACTTCAGCTCACATATTCGTGTGCTTGAATTTGTACTTTTTCGGGTCGATATGGAATGCAAGAACCTGGGTTTTTTCTGATAAAATTCAGGCGTCGATATTTTTTTGGTTTATCATGACTATATGCATGACTCTTTTGATTAGATGGGTACAACCATACCTGAGTCTATTTATTGATCCTTCTCGCTGGATGGCTCCTTCCATACCTCAGATATTGTTTTTATATGTACTCTATTATGGATGGTTGCACCCATGCCACATGTTCATGTATCAGAGATATTAGTTGTATTTGTACTTGCAGGTCTTCCGACGGTAGTGTTTGGTTTGAACGCATTCTCCTAAAGCATTTCACTCCTCCCTCTCTCTTGAACCTCATGCTTTAGGGGGCATCTATTACACATCACTTTTTCATCATCCTTGCAATCCCCATCCCGCACATTGGAGGACCATTTCTTTTAATTTTGTATAGTGTCATGCCTTGCAAAAGCATCATTGCATCTATTTCCATGGGAAGAAAATTTCCTCTGTTGACTTTTCCTAGAACAAACCATAAAAAAAATATGAATTTGGGTCGGCGCTGGCAATAAGTTATGGCCTCGTGCCCATAGAGAAATTAGCACTGGAACCCGCACCCAGTGGCGCTCTATCTCAATGGATAGCCTGTGCCGAGATGTTTTTGGAAAGTTTTTAAAATAGTAGCAAAGTTTCCATTTCCATCCACTCTGTGAGTGGAGTCAGCATGGATTTCTCGACTAAATAACGTCGAACATATTCCTTTGGCCTCTTGTTTCCTAAATTTCAACAACCTCCCAAAGGATAAGGCCTCCCTTCCACCATATGAGGGATCCCAACCTCCTCCTCCCCTGCTATAAATACATCTCTCTCACATATATGCATCTAGTTGAACATTTTGTACAATAGTTGAAACAATATGAATAGCTGGTGTGAGATAGAGCATAGAGAGACCCATTGTCGAGAGATATTCTAGGATTATTGCCTCGCAAAGTCCAATTCCATGACGAAAGCTTGAGACGCATTTTGATTGGACCCGCTGAAGGAGGCTACAACTTCAAGGCTAATTTGGTTGTAATCTCTTTCTTTCTCTTTATTAATACATGATTGATGTTTTGGTTCTTGTCTTGTGCTTGATATGATTAATCTTATGCAATGCATTTAATTCTCCTTGAACAATTAGATAGTTATGAATGCAAGTATTTTTTTGTATGCTACTATCATCCTTTGATCCTTGTGTAGGCACCTGAGTACCACCGCTTAAGGACCGCGATGTGTCGGGACAAAGATCAGGAGACTGCTGCCAAAACTATGACAAATGCGTTGGAACAAAGGTAGGACATATATCTCGACTCAGTTTCATTCATTAACTAGGAATCGACACATTAGCATGTCCTCTTGCTGCTATACCCACCCTAGGGCTATAGGGATTGCTTCTATCCACAGAGGGGATTTACTGGCACAACAAAGAGTATACTACAGGTAGTGAAAGTATATTATAGTCATCATAATCAGAGTTTTAATATTTAGATGCATTTCATGGATATTTTAGTTGTTGTGAAGAGATGGATCATTGTACTCTCTTTTGCTGAATCATTTAATGAAAATCTACTAGAAGAAGAATTTCAAGGTTTTCCCCATAGTGGGTTTTGTCGTGGTCTCCGACCAATCCCGATGTCCCTTTGTGTGCATGCTTTTCTTCCTATGTTCCTTTATGTTTCACTGCATTGATGATGATGTTATTGTTCTTTCTACATAGTTGCATATGATAATGAATAATAATAATGTAAATATGAATAATGTTATGATGCTATGGGGTGAACTTAATGCGTTAATGATAAAATGCAACTATCAAATAAAAGATAAATATAACCCTATGAAAAATTAACACTTATACATGCATCGAGATTCATTCGAGTCTTACATTACATGTTGAGTTTCATTCAGCTCTCCCCTATCGTCATTAACATCTTTCTTCCAAAAAAATTCCCAAAACTCTCAAAACATAAAAGGCAAAACACAAGAAAAAAGAAGAATACCATTAGAAACCAAAAGCAATACGATACCGTGGCAAGGCCATGCACTAGACATAAAAAAAACTGCAAGTCAAGAAAAAGCATATCTTAAAATACTAAAAGCACAAGGGTAGCAAAAAACACCATGAATTAATCCCCCATGGTTTCCAAAGATTCCAAGGGAAACCTCAACCTGAGCCTTTTCAAGATTTCATGGCAAGTCTTGTTTCCATGTAATGCCTACATCATACTGTCATAACCACACCACTATCAATGCATAAATAAATATTACATACAATGGTTACCTTAATTTGTTGCAATCAAGTCTTACTATGTAATGTCATATCACCCAAATATTAGTTATAAAAACACATCAACTATTATCTCATCATGCAAATGCCAAGAAGGTTGCCATGCAACTGCTCACACATACCAATCACATGTTCCAATGATAAAGACAACATATCTATTAATTCAAAATCAACCCTTACCAAGTCTAACAACTATGTTAGAATCTAGAATCAACTCACATTCATAAGTCATAATACATATTGCTACAACTACTGCCTACTTACACTCAAGTATATATCATTTGTCTCAACACATACGCATTACTAAAATCATCTTAAAACAAGATCGTTACCTCATGCAATCTTATTGATACATGCTCATATCATGAAATTAATCAAATATTAAAACAATAGATATACAAAAAAATAAAACATTCAAACACCAAGAGATGAGATAAGTAACTCATACCTCAATGTATCTCATGGGAGGCTATCCTGTCTGCATAATCAATCTAGATTAGCATGATATAACTTCACAACACATTAAATCAAACATAAAAAATGTCAGGATTTCCATAAAATTAACTAGCTAAGATGTTCACGTCATAAACTCATAAAAAAATTTCATTCATGCATAACAATCATATCTACACAGTCAGTCCAAATTAGTACGACACAATATCACACATATGTCAGTTCATGCCTAAATATCGTAACCATAACCATTTTCATAAGCCAATCTAGATCAACAGGACACATATAACATCAATATCTTAATGAAATAAACCTAATCATCAAGTTAACTAACATAAAACAACAACAACAATTCATATACCAACAAGTTACTATCATTCATGACTATTTGACACATGTGTATATGACTACATTGATCAACTAACATGTATCATACATGTAACCACAATAACAATAGAATAGCAAGCATATATGTAACCCTAATGCTTATAACAACCATTAACCACATACCTACATACTAAACATACAAAACTATACGATGATATGCTATCACCCCAAAGTATAGTGCCGCAAACTCACCTTGATGATTTGCGTCTCCTGCTCTATCTTAGTCAACACATTAGCATCATAACATACCAACAACATCATGTTGACCTAAAATTCATACAATGAACTCATGGAAAAATACATTAACGATGAAAATGCATGCATAACAACATATAGACACTAATATGCATAAAGAATCCATAACCGACATGCACTCATCACGATCACATCCAACAACAACACTGTCACTTCCACATGGTGACACCACTTCAACAATGTGACCACCACCATGAATACACAAAAAGCACCTAGACCACAAGCATACAGAATAAATATGCAATCGACATGAATATAGGACAAACACACACTTCCTATCTAGTCCAAGGGGTGAACCATGCTATGATACCACTTTGTTACACCCTCCTCCCACATCTACGCAAGTAATCGATCAACCAGGGTAAACATGTGACAAAGAGTTACTACTATATAATTCAACTTCATAGGTAACATTAAGGAAGTGGAATTGACATGACACAACAACACATACCTTTTGCACATGCCACATGACACCTAAGAGCCATCCCAACCTTCCAGGAGGCTAGCCCTTGATCCAACTTGACCTTTTCATGAATTAATCCCCCAGTCACTCCCTTGACAAGGAAATAGTGTGACTGGAACCCACAATTCGCATGCACAACATGGATATGCATGTGACTAAGGAATTTTCTCAGTATTTATGAGCTTGTGACCCCTATTTATGTGCCACTTTTTCAGTCCCAGAGCTCGGGTCTCTGCCCAGAACTCCATGTCATTTTTAGAATTGAAATATAGCAGCAGAATAACAATGTAAAAGAAAACACTTGAATAAGGACTTGACTAGAACCCTACTAGCCATGACAGGGATTTCGTCAAACATGTCACAAATATGTAATATAAAGGTTTAAACAATATATCTTAGTGTCGTGGTCTCATAATTATCCAGGAGAAACGCTAAGAAACATTGTTTCCTCATCTCATTAATTGCATTATCATCTACTTGTCCATAGATACATTTTTCATTCATTTAAAAATCAAAACATGATGAGAGCCGTATATTATCACTTTCATAAAACACATTCATCACCAACATATAAACAACAAAAATGACTCGCATATAATAGTCATATAATCCACATAACCTCAAGTATATTTACCCATAAATACAAGAGGAAAAGAGCTCTTATTTCCATAAGAAAAATGCAACCAAATCAGGGGCTTCCATGTTCCAACTGACCATAGACATGGTTGAGCCAAATCTCTCTCGATCCAACCACCCTCATGCCATATTCCAAGCATAAATGTGGGATCTCATAAAAACATCAATCAAAACTAAACTATGGCTTCCAAAGGAAAAACTACCTCAACCCTAAATCAATGATTCCACCTCACGGTCAGACATCAAAACCATTACCAAGTTTGTGATGGTCTCCACCCAAGTTGTCCAGGGCTCTAGAGAATTTTTTCAAGCCAAGGCTCCAGGACTAGTAAATCAACCCACGACTAGTTTCGAGCTCCACAATGTTTGTCCAACCAAGGCTCCAGGACTAGTAATTGATCCCACAATTATTTTCGGGCTCCACAACATTTGTCCAAGCAAGGCTCTAGGACTAGTAACTCGACCCACCAAGGGCTCCAAATTGTTTGTCTAAGCAAGGCTCTATGAATAGTAACTTAACCCAATTTTTTACAGGGCTCCAGAGCATTTCTCCAACCAAGGATCTAGGAACTAATAACTCAACCAACAACCAAAGTCACATGATAAAAAAAAAAGAAAAAATAATAATAAAATCAACCCACAACACCATGGTTATCTAGGAAATGGAAATGATAGGAAAATCCACTGTCAATCTAGGAAATCCTCCATGCCAATGACATGTCATAACCAAGAAACCACATGTGTATGCCATGCATGATAAAACTAGTGAGGAAACATAAATGATACTCGATACCTGCAATCGAAGTCCACTCTATTTGTTGATCTTGAATTCCTATTATGCTTTCCTTCCTCTTCCTTTGCCTTCTTTCTCCAAAAATCAAAGTATGCCACACTCAAGAGTGCTCCAAGAAACTCGAAGTGTCCAAGAGTATGAGATAGAGAGAATAAAATGAGAGCTCCAAAACTCAACTAATAAAAGATTAACTATAAAAATCTCACCAATTGATCTTGAGAAGCCTTTTTTATAAATGAGGCCTCTATTTTCTTCATTTTCCATTATTTCCCTTCATTTTCCTCCTCACATGCAACTTGTGACCTTTCACATTCCTTTTCTCATAATTTCCATTATTTTCATAAATAAACACCAATTAGTGCCACTTTGCCTTTCCAAAGCCTTTTACATTTACTTTTATAATTTCCTTTAGCCATAATAAACCGAAGTGACACCCACTAGGATTTTTTTCCCACCATTCAACTTGGAATATGTGTCCCATGACCATGGTCTTATATTATTTACATGGAATTTTAACCAGGGTCGTTACAGTATCTGTATGAAAAATTATCCAAGATAGGAAAATGTTCATTAATTATTTTATCAAAATTTTTCATATATGATAACCATGCCAATGTTTACTGTGATTTTTCTTTTCTTCATGTCCATTCATCTTTTTTGAATTTATGTTTTCTTAAGAAAACTTTATCTTCATTGCAAATACTGGGTGTCATTTCAAGCTTCTACAAATTGCACTGTTGAATCTTGCAACATAAGAAAGCAACATTTAATTTTCCAGGATTTAAACTTATGGATCCTTAATTTTCTCTATGAGAATCCACTATTTCGATAAAGTGTGTCACAACTATGTCCCCTTTTTTAGTACAAGAAAAAATATTTTATGGAAGTTGTTTTATGTTCTTCTCTTTATTTCCATCTGCAAATTGAAACATGATATCCTTAAAAGTGATGTAAGAAGCTTACATTTGTGAAGTTGACATGAAGAAACTAATAAACATGTTTTTCTAAGAAAACAATGACTTGTTTCCTTCCCCATTCTCACATTTGGAAAGGGAAAAGAAAACTTAAAAAAAATAGGAAATCTCTTGATAATGTTCATGAATGTGCTTTAAGGAGGGGTAAATTAATGAACAAAAATATTTCCATATCATAATCCTCACAAAAAAATCAAATACCAATTCATCCATGTTCGTTTCAATTCTTTGTGAATAATTATGTAATAAAGTTGAAGTCATCATTGAAGCAAAATCATCCAAGTTTTCAGAACTAGAGAAAATGTCTCCTTAAGTAGACCACTATCCCTTGTAAGTGAAGAAACTTCCACTAAAATATAGCCTAGGTTCAAATTAAACAGAAGCATAATTCAATGAAATTCCCACAGACACTGAGATTTCTTCCTTTCCTTCAACCTCTTGTAGAAGAGTAGGATCTATCATGTGCAAAAGGCGATACTTGTCATCAACAAAATTTTGACCCCATACTACAAAATCATTATTTTAAGGTTGCTTCCTAGTGAGAATCTCCATAAAAAATAACCCCAAAGGAATAAAAATCCAACTTTTGGTTGGGTTTGAGAGTTTTCAATGTCTCCAAGGCTTGGTAAGGGGATACACAACCTACAATTCAAGAAAATCAGGTGTTGTCTGTAGGCTATCATAGGAGCCAATGGAACACTTTCTGCCTAAAAATATACCTTCAAGGTTATTTAGGTGGATGTCATAGCTATGATACTTGACATTGGAAGCACCTACTATTTTTTATAGTCCAAAATATGTTATGTGTGGCTCCATATCAAACCCGAGAAGGATGTTTCTTAACTTAAATTTTCCATGAACATAATTTTTTTCGTATAAATAAGCTAGGCTGCTAGCTACTCCATTTAAAATTTTAATCTTATCTAATTATGATATATAAAAGGGAGAGTTTGATGACCTTCTTGCAATATTGGAGAGATATAGTGTTAACCAATGTCCATGTGAAAGGATCTGAAAAGGACAAGCCATTAAAAAATTCAGAAGCTGAACGATATGATCAAGATCAACATGAAACAAGAGGAGAATAACAATTCAAAACCTACATGATAATGGAATCCCTTTTGTAATGATTACAGAGATTTGGATTTGGTTATCTAGAATGTTGAAACTGAAAAGGAATCAATACCCTTTCCTACGAAAAGAAATAATTTTACTCAACCTCAGGAAACGCAATAGGAAAAATTATCAATAGTGAGTTATAAAAAAATACCGAGAACCTGGTGAACAAAATGAAGAATATCAAATTTAAATGAAATGCAGAGAACCCGGTGAAAAAAAAGATAAATATCCATCTTAAAGATAAAAGGAGAAATAAAATAAGCTATAACATAACGTAGAAATAAAAAAAAAGGGTTGATATACCTAGAAAGAAAACAAAAGGATTGATATATATTCTAAAGAAGAGAAAACCAATATTGACTATGCAGTATCCAAACTATGAACAAGAATCACTGATATTGTTTTCTTTAGTAAATTATTTATGGAGGAGCAAAGATAAATAATCGAAAATATTTTTTAAAATCATACAAAGTTTATTCTTATTCCTAAACTTCTTGTTTTAACTTTGAAATGTATATTTCTTGAAGTTGGAACCAAACTCTGTATTCTAGCTCTCCTTACTTATGTGAGATGGGGATCTTGTAAAAATGATCTTTAGTTCCTTGATGTAACAATATTTGTTCATATATATGATGTTTCTTCCAAAAAAAACTACAACTTTCACTTTCCTTCATTTTCTCATTCCTTGTGTTTGTATTCTTTAGAAAAATAGAAGGCTATTCAAAGCCTACAGGTCATTCTAAAAGGCAAGGAGAAATAAAAATCATTGGTGATGGCTTCAATTTCCAAGAATTTAGGAATTAGTTGAAAATGGCACCAATAAAAATGTAATTTAATTTTACCTTGAATTAAATTACAAGAAAATCGTAATTCCATATCTCATGATAGCTTATACGAGTTAACTAAGTTAGCTTGACTTAGTTGGTTCAACTGATTCAATTTGAGGGTATAACTCGAGTCATGTAGACTTGTTCCTACTTTTTAGGAGCCCTAGTTTAGTTTATTTGGAGTTTCAATTAATTAATTCAATTGTTCATAAGCCTCCACCAACTGATGCTCAAGATCTGGTGACCTCGAAGATTTTAATGTATCAAAGGAGAGAATTTTCCTACTGGAAGGAGTTCGAGATTATATTGTTTTGACCCTTCATGGAAACGAAAATCCATATGTAATGTGGAAGGCCTTGACAAACTTATTTCATAATAACAGTGACCACAGAATGCTAGCATTGAAGGACAAGCTTAGGAAAATCAACATGGAGAAGGGCAACACAACACCGAATTGCTTGAACAAGTTCACCCAATGTTGGGATGAGTTTGGAAGTGTTGGCATAACATTTTCTGAAGATGATCTGGTCAGCCTAGCACTTCTATTCCTTCTAAAGAGCTAGCATAGCTACCAGGATTAGGTAAATGGGAGGGAGAAGCTACCAGAGAGGGAGTGTTTGTGGTCCGACTTAGTGCAAGAAGAGATTTGACAGAACACCAGAGATGGATCCACTTCCAAGAATAATGAGGAGGAGAATTGTGCCTTGGATGGAAATGAAAATAAAGGGAAAGGGAAGTCATCCCATTCCAAATTAGATCCTGGTCAGGTAGGAAAGAAGAAGGACTTGTTGAAGATTACATTTTTCATTGTCATGAGCTGGGACACTATGCCACGAAGTGTCTGTTGGTCCCTACTTTTGTACCTATTTTACACCTACTCTTTTACTATTCCTATCGACATTTACTCACTTTTTATCCTTTTGTACATGCTATCATTTCCAAACCATGTTATTTTGTAAATGGAGGTAGGATATTTACTTAGTGTTGTTTTCATGTACTTTTGATTAGTTTAAGTAGATATTAATGGACTTATAGCCATTGGATTATTTGTTACTAATATTTGTATGGAATTGTAGATTTTAAAATCATATGGATAGGTAGTAGGGGTCCCAATACATAGATGGACAATGCATCAGGAAACCTTTCGTGAACTCGCTATTCTATACTCAATTTTGCATCTCGATTATGTACCTTATTTGGCAGCAAGTGTTTAGTCAAATCCTCAGTTTTCAAGAACTAATATCCTTATACTAAAAAAGGAGTTGGTTTCATCAATCATGCCATGATCAAGATGAGCTCAACTGAGATCCATTTGAATATTATTCAAGAATATTTCATACATCTTAATTTTATCCTTGATGTTATTGTTTTAGTTTTTCTATTTAATTAGTTATGCTTAGTTTTCATTGGCTATACTTTATAAAAGCCTGATTCTCCCTGTATGTAATCTAGTTGGAAATATTGTTAAGTAATCTTGTTGCGAACTGATTTATACTCAGGAGACATTTGAAATTATGATGTACTTGTTATCTAAACTCATATTGTTTTGAACCTCAATACATAATTTTGATTTAGAATTTAAACTTCTGTAACTATTATGATTATTTTGTTTTTAGAGCATTGAGTTAAATTAGACTTGCTCCGAGAAGTGGAAAGGGCCTACCACCACCTAGAAACAAATTCTATAGTTTACATATCTTATAGAGAGTGTGTTTGATTGAGATTTAGGAGTGTGGATCTTGTTCTGAAGATATCCAGTCATTAGATCTTAATGTTACCATTTTCTATTTTTTACTTAAGCTTTTACTCTTTTCTTCTTTGATATGAACACATATCTTGTCTTTAAATATTTGCAAATCATAAAGGATTGTGTTGATTAATGTTTTTGATGAATGAATTATTTTTGCAATGCATTCTCATGGTTAATAATATTTTAAGGAGTGTTGTGTTATAAACTTGAGTTGTAATCCGTTATGTAATCTTACATCATGTACATTTCTTATTTGATACCGAATCCCGTAGCATAATTTTTTATTAATGGAAGTGTTAGAAGTAACATTACAAGGTATTGGTTGTTGATTGAAATGGTCACTTAGTTATGAGATTCAGTAAAACTGTAGTAAGGTTAGATAAGAAACTGTAGGTTAATTCTCTTTCATAAGAATGTTTTTTTGAGTTTGACTAGAATGGTTTCAATACTAGAACAACCTTTGATTTTTTAGAATCTTTTGGATCTGAGTGTGTCAATATCGATTTAGAGTTTTGTCACTTAGTTTTTTTTTTGTTTTCTTGTAGAGTTGAATGCTAGGAATGATACAAATATTAGTTTGAATTCTTGTTGGCTTTTTTTATGCATCCCTGGAATTAGACTTAGTGATTTGACTTACTCTTGTCCATTTCCTTAGAATAAAATTGTTTTGATTAAAATTAGTTTTGGATTGAGATTAGCACAAGCTTTATATCATTTTGAATAGTAATTAGTCTCATTTTATTTTAGGTTTCTATTGTTTACATAAGAGTAATATTATTATAATAATAAATCTTATTTCTTGGAGTGATATTTTCATTATTCTTAGGATAAAATGTTTGAATAGTAAATTGTCTTATTTGGATTGAAGACCTTTGTTGAAACTGTTTGAAGGATAATTTGTGTTAACTAGGCTATGATAAGTATTTCTCAAATAGTAATAGGATCTTAACAATATTTAGCAATGTTTGCATAATGGTTGGTAATGTGAAGTAGTGATTGATATTGTGTATAGTGATTATCTTGTATGCACAGTGGCTTGGACTATTTAAGTAGTGATTTATATATTTCATAACAGTGATCTATATCATTTATGATGTAACTTTTAAGTAGCTTGCACAATGATTTTAAATATGTTTGTTTGTCTTCTTCATTAATGAGTGTGTTCTTGAATTAGATAAGTCATGGTTAAAATAAACCATTAAGGTTTTAAATATAATAGATATTTGATTTAATAGGATTCTTCGCTTCAGCTTGTTGCGCTTATGAAAAGAAGAGATTGAACATTATGTACTTAGTTTTGGAGCCTAAATCGGAATGAAGTGTAACTCAGAGATTACATACCTTGGTTGATAATTTAATTTAGGGGAATGAAACAACAAATACAATTCCTAACAATTTTTGCACAAGAAGGCTAACAAGAAGCCCTTAGGTGGAGCGGCAGGTGAATCTCTTGCTTCACAATTCTAGTTGGATTTCACCCTCATTGTATGCTTTGTGTCATCGATGATGGATAGTGTGTGGTACCTGGATAGTGGAGCCTCATTCAATATTACTAACAACAAAGAGTTCTTCAACAACTTGGAGGATAAGGACCTCTAGATGCACATCGATATGGGAGATGATGGAAGGTGTAGCACGATAGGTATCGATATTGTTACTTTTTAGAGGGAGTTTGGTTCTCCTCTCACATTGAAAGATGTCATGTATGTTCTGGGTTTGAAGAGGAATTCAATTTTAGTTGTTATATTGGAATACCATGGCTACGATGTGATATTTAGAAAATGAAATGCATTCCTTCATCACATAGCCATGGGATAGGTGAATAATATTTCTGTTCAGGTGAAGAACCTCTACAAATTGGATGTAGAATATTGTGTTGCTTTGAGCACAAAAGCAGAGAAGGTGTAGAGTCTAGACCACATTGATACATTGGTGAGTTATGGCATATAATATTGGGCCATCTAGACACCGAAGCTTTGAATATCATGCAAAATATTTCTACAGGACTTCCCAAGGGTGCACTAGATAAGCATGATAGATGCATATGGTGTACATTGGGGAAGTACAACAAAGCTACATTTCATGATAAGGATAGTCAAGTTCAAGCGATCCTTAACAAAGTTCACTCAGATGTGTGTGGACTGTTCTTGATAGCCTCCACATCCAAGCACATGTATTATGTGATATTTGTAGATGATTTCTCACGTAACTGTTGGGTATTATTCATGCAGAAGAAAGACCTAAATTTCTCAAAATTCTGTGAGTTCAAAGCACTTGTTGAGAAGGACATAGGAAGGAAAGTGAAGCCTCTCATGAGTGACAATGGTGGAGAATATGTGTCAAATGAGTTCAATAATTTTTGTGCATCATAAGGCATTCAATGGGAGTTAATAGCACCCCATAACCCACAACATAATGGGGTTGAAAAAAGGAAGAAAAAAATCATTGTGGGAGCTGAACTGGTGATGTTCCATGATCAAGGCCTATCGTTGTACTTATGGGTAGAATCATGCAACACATAATTATATGTGTAGGCTAGGATTCCTCATCAGATTCTCAAGATGAGTACACTAGAGGAATATTTTTCAGGTAATAAACCAGATGTGGCGCACTTCAAATATTTGGATCATCAATTTATTGTCATGTTTCCAAGGATGCGCAAAAAAATATAGAACCAACAACTGAGTTGGGAATATTTATGGGATACAATGATACACCTCACAATTATCAGGTGTACCTTCCATCTCACAATATGGAAGTCATTTGTAGAGATTTGAAATTCGATGAGGAGAAGGAAATGCAAATTTCCCTTGAGATGGAGCTTCAGTTGCATGCATATGAGGAGCTTTTAGCTCCAAAGGGAGAACCTTAGAATGATGTGGATCATACTTAAGTAGAGGAGAAGATATTGGAAGAAACCACTCATGCAAAGACACCCATAGATGGAATAATGTGCACCAAAGAAGCTAACAGGTTGATGCATGATGCTAGAGAGAATGTTGGAGCACCCACATCATAACATAGTTAGAGGAGGTCACCAGATCGGTACACTGGCTACATGGCTCCTATGAGAGAGAGTGTAGAGACTGAGTCATTTGCATTCAAGGAAGAAATGTAGAAACCAATATGGGTTGATTCCATGGTATATGAGTATGACTCCATTATCAAGAACAATGATTGGGAAGTAGTCCCAAGACCATAATACAAGTTAGTTGTAGGATCCAGGTGGATATACAAGGTGAAGAAAGCATTAGATGGGAGTGTCGAGAAACATAAGGCCAGATTTTTGCCAAGGGGTTCTCTCAGGTGGAGGGAATAGATTATGAGGAGACTATTTCTCTAGTATCAAGGTAATCTTCAATCATATCTATTCTAGAAATTCCAATGTGGATGGGATGGAAGATACATCATATTCATGTAAAGACAACTTTCATCAACGAAGTGATTGAGGAATAGGTGTACATAGAGAAGCTGGAAGGATTTGAGACCTTAGACAAGAGTTGTCTATGTGCAAACTCAAGTGATTGTTGTGTGGATTGAAATAAGAACCCAATGCTTGGTACACTATGATTGACAACTATTTCACCGGGTTGGGCTTCACCAATAGTGAAGTAGATGCAAACATTTACCATATTGTGGTTGAAGGTAAATTATTTATGATAATATTATATGTCAATGATTTAATTCTAATATATGATGAGAAGTTGATGAAATCTTGCAAAGTAGATTTGGCAAGAGAATTCAAGATGAAAGACATGGGGCTCTAGCATTATATCCATGGTTTGGAAATTTGGAAAATATATGGGGAACTAATTTTCTCTCAGGGAAAGTATGCCAATGAGGTAATGAAGAAGTTTCACATGTAGAGCCGCAAACCCATGGAGACTCCTCTAGCAGGGAATTGGAGGAAGGAAGATGCTACTCCAGGAAAAGTGGTAGAAACTACCATTTACAAGGAGATTTTGGGTTCAATTATGTAATTGGTGAACACACTACCAGACATGTGTTATGCAGTTAACCAACTTAGTCAAGCAATGGTTAATCCAACCAAACTCCATTGGAAGGCAACCAAACATGTGTTGATATACCTCAGAGGCACCACTCAGTTTCGTTTTTCATATAGGTGGATAGAGGGAGTGAAGATTCAAGTCTTCACAAATGCAGATTGGAAAGGGATTCCATCATATAGGAAGATAAAATTAGGTGGAATCTTCAGTATTGGATCAAAAACAATTTCCTAGTACAACATGAAACAAATATCAGTTGCACTTAGTTCCACAAAAGCTAAGTACATGGATGCTAGTCAAGAAACTTGTGAGGCTATATGGATGAGGAATATCCTTGTTGGGTTATTTGTTCATTAGATGGATCCTAAAGTGATTTACTGTGACAATCAGAGTTGCATCAAATTCTTGGTTCATCCAGTTTTTCATGATAGGTCCAAGCATATTGGCATCCGATAACACCATCTCAGATATTGTATGTAGAGACAGATCATGATGCTAGAGTACATTCCTATAGAGGAATGCGACGCAAACATATTGATGAAGGAATTATGAAGAGGAAAATTTGAGTTCCATAGAGGTAGTATCAAGAAATCTGATAATTCCTTTCTTACTGAGAGGGGGTGTTGAAAATGGAACTTCAATTTAATTTTCCGTTGAATTAAATTAGAAGAAAATTTTTATTCCACATTTCATGAAAAATTGTATGAGTTAATTAAGTTATTTTGACTTAGTTGGTTTAGTTAATTCGAGTTGAGGGTATAAATTAAGTCATGTAGAGAGGCTCCTACTTCTTAGGAGCCCTAGTTTATTTTATTTTGAGTTGTAATTAATTAATTCATTTTATCTGAGTTAAATTCAGTTTAACTAGTTCCAACTACTAAAGGAACTAGTAGAAGGTCAAAGTGTAGAAGTGGAACTTGAACCACACTCAGTGATCAACCAAAGAACTGATAGATCAGCCATAAATAAGTCATGCGTGTGTGAACTGAGAGTTACCCAGTTGAGATTGGATTTCAAGGGCACCGTACTATCAATTGTATAATCATTCAAATTGTACAGGTGGTGCATGCAGTCAGAGAAAGGCCCTAGGTGGATTGCGCAGTATTGGATGGGTATTTTCCTAATTAATAAGGGATAATTACTAAAGGAAACAAAAAAAGGAAATAGGGATATGAGAAATCATAAAATTGGCTAAGTATTGGCCTAGGCTTGTTTAGCAAGCAATGAGATAGATAAATATATTGCAGAGGTTTCTCAGGCTTGAGAAAATGATTGTAATCTGATCATATTTTCTAACTAATGCAGTTTACAAATAGCATGGTTTTTAGCTGTGGTTTTCCCCAATAAATCATTTTGAAATATGTTTATTGAATTCTTTCTCTTTTATGTTTGGTGATTTAGCGATTGTTTAAATTGGTTTCTGAAATTGGTAGAGTAGATTCAAGTTTATTGTTTTAGAAAATTACAATTAGAATTTTGAATCTACAAGGAATTTCTACATTACACAACCCCTGAGATACTTGGGTATATGCCTGTAGCCTATTTGGAATAATAGAAAATGAATTCTCACTATAATATGAAATGCCACCAATGTTAGTTGACAACAAGCTTACAGAGATTGCTCCAAAGGTTAGCTTGGTTGGAAGATGCTTTTGTGTAAATGTTCAAGGAAGTCTTGGGATCAAATCTCATTGAATATATTGTAGTTTCTAGCAGTGGATAAACATGGGAAGATAATGGAATCCATAAGGAACTCATAATTTGTAGGTAAATAAAAGAATATATTTTTCAAAAAAAAAACCTTGCAGAAACGAATGGAAGATCTCCTACAGACATACATAAAATAAAAAGAGAATAAGAAAACCCACCATAATAGGCATCTTCCAAGCTTCCATTTGGAATTTAGTCAGAAAACCAATATTTTTTCCTTTATAATATAATATAAAACTTGAAGCTCAAAGGAAAACAAAGTTGAGATGTTTAACTTTAACTATTACGTTAACTTCTGGGTCAAAATACTTGTACCTTTACAAACTGCCATCACCAAGTTTCCTTACTGCAAAAGTCATCCCATTTTCTAGAACTGGCTTATACAATATAGTATAATCACTGGAACCTAATATATATGCAGACACTCTAAATATGTTATGTAATTCCAAGTCAAAATCTCCATCTAATGTCATAAAATTTCCTTGTTATTGATCTCCATTGTATGAGACACTTCCATTTAAGCTCTCATAAATGTTTTTAAGGCAGAGCCACCCAACTCTACCCAAACTCAAAGAATAGTATCCATTTTCATCCAACATAGTATTCCTGGAATTATGTCCATCCTTTGACTCCTTTTTTCTTATCGTTCCTTAGTAATGGTACATAAAATTAACTGCACAAATGAGGCGTATCCCTAGAAAATTTCAAACTACAATCGATGTTATGGTGGATTTTCCTAAACCATTTCTCTTGTTGATAAAAATAATGGCTACAATTACTAAAGGTAAGAAAAACCATTAACTACCAAAAGAATTAGAGTGGAAAAAAAAACTGATAGCACGGGTAAAGGCCAAGAGAACAAAATCTAGAGAAAATAAAAAAAGCAAAACTAGTAGCATGGGTAAAGGTCATAAGAATGAAAACTCAAGGAATTTGAAAAACCCTTGTTGTTGCAGAAACATAAGAAGAGTTTTAGCTGGGGTAAAAAGAAACAATAATTGTATAAACCCTCATGTTAAAAACCCTCGATGCTAACAAAATTCGTAAACAAGTTTAACCATTCTTACTTGTTGTAGCAATTGAGTTACTACCACTAGGAAGGGATATTGTGTATTTAGCGTCAAGTTTAATCTAGAAAATGGGATGGTCACAGCCATAATCCAAACCTAAGGAAAAAAACCTTATCAAAATTGAGTAGTAGGGAACAAGACTTTAACTATTTTTTATGACATGAGGGAGTGCAACTAAAACACATTTCATTGTGGAAGTTGTTATTGCCTAAATCTAACTCAGGCTGAAGGAAGGCAGAGTCTAGGGTAACATCAAACCACGCTTAATCTAGTAGCTAGCCCTACCAGATCGGGAGAGGGCTCTCTCCTCGTCAATCTCAGCAAAAATAATCAATGAGGCTTGAGATGACTTGAAATAAAGGCTGATTTTAGGCTAGGTATATATGTAAAGGAGTTTGATTTGATTTTTGAAGGTGTTTGTTAGATCAAAGGGAACGACAAATTTTGGGTCTGGGAAATGATAAGTTTTGCAGAGAGCTGAATGGGGCAAGAAAGGCAATTGTTTTGATGTTTCGAATTGAATAAAATGGATAGCTCAGACCGGCGAGAAGTTGAAGAGGGAAAGAGGCCTTCAAGAATCCTCTTCAGACAGTTGAAAATATAGAAAATTAAACAAAACTCAAGGTAGAGCACTGCAGATCTAATGAATTCCACCTTTATTACTTGTTTGTTTAACTTGAGAAGAAATAAGAAGGATGATGATACACCTGAAACATCAGTAAACTTACAATCACAGAGAGAAACACACCATCAAAACATAGAGCCACATGGATCCCAAAGAGTGCTGCAAACCCTGGTCTATTGCTTTGCCAAAATGTAGAGATGAAATGTACAATGAAGCTCCAAGCAATCCCAAGTGTCCAACCTTGAAAATGACTGAGAAAATACAAGATATAGACAAGCATAACTCATTCCCATGCCTCTAGTGGTCGAGCTCACTAGTTTAGGAGCTGTTTCAATAAGATCTAAACTAAGAACTGGAAAATAGGTAGCGGAACAACTTGCCTCTATAAGATAGGAAATTGATTCATTCAGTTACATTTCACTTTTTGGTGAATGAATCTACTTGCATGAGTAAAAATGTGCCAAAATTACATCAAAGCCATGAAATTACATCAAGTTACATCAAGAGATTTACATTAGGAGATAAAAAATTTAAATTGGCCAAAACTAGGCGAAAAACTGAGTTACTGAGTGAAAAAGGAGCCAAAATTCCCAATGCATCGCGCCTGAAATCTCTATGCATCGTGCCACTTTGGAGCCTATTTTTGGGGCCTTCACGGTGTCAAAATTGAGCACATGATAGCTCGTTGGAAAGCTTGGCCTGTCTACTTTCCATCCCAAGTGGAATTTCTAAATTTTGTTTCCATATTCCCCTCCAAAAATGAGTTTTCCCAATACTACTTCCTATGTGTCCAAAAAGGGGCAGAAAGGTCATTTTTACGGTGTTTTTGACCCTTCTGACAACCCAAAACTTGTCAAAATTTATAGGTAATGGGTAGGCATGCATAAATTTTCATAAAAAATCCAAAAATATCAAGTTTTACCCAAGAGGAGATTCCAATTATAAGTGCGTGCCAAGTGGCGTGACGCGTCGGGCAGGAAAATCTGTGTTAAGGCCAAAAAATTAAAAATTGACAAAATGTGTCACAAATTTCTTGAAATTTGGGCTGAGTGTCCTCCATCATGCACTATTCTGAGCCAAGGAAGCTTCGGCCAAAATTTGGAGTCTATATTTCCTTTTCCGACGCTTTAATACCCTCTCTAACTTAGCCTTCAAGATCTTGATTCGTGCCTTGCAGACATGATTGCTTGCCCAATAATGATTCTTCATGTGCCTCAACATGTTATTTTCCTTGTTATCTTTATCCAAATTCCTATTTAACCTTCTAAGCCAAGTTTCGCGATCAGCTTTGAATTTCTTGCTCAAATGTGGTCAATTTGATTTTCCTCCTCTTGGTAGCTTGCCGGTTTTTCCTTCATATTTTTGAGTGCCATGGATGAGTGGGACTGATGAGGGGAGGATTTGATGCTAGCTGTAGGATTTTAGGGAATGAAAGGGTTTAGGGGATGACATCTAGGGTTTGGGATGGCAATTAGTGTTTGGGGATATTTAACTAGGATTTGGGACAGTGGGATTAGGGATATGGGAAATGTGGAATGGGTAGATGAGAATGTAAAGAGAGGGAGAACATGATTGAGGGAATGAAGGAGTGAGGGAGTGATAATGTCTATGAGTGGAATTAGGAGCAAGAAATACAACTCACAGACCCTATGCAATTGTTTTTTGACAAAAAATGCAAGGAGGTAGGGTTTTAATTTTTATCCATTAAATCACCATAAGAACCATGAGAAATTCATTCATTGGTCATGGAGGGATGTTAAATTACTTTGGAAATTATTAATTTATCAATTTGAGAGTCTTTGGAGGAATATTTGAATGGATTTCAGGATTTTTATCCCAATGCGCCGCGCCATCTCAATGTGTCGCGCCAGTTCATTTTTTGCACTGCAGAGGGCTGCCCAATGCATCACGCCATTTTCCAGGAGACGTTTGGAGACCTTCCCCGTGTCCAAATTGGGTGTGAGATATCTTGTTGGAAATATTGTTGAGCCTAATTTCCAACCCAACTGGAATATTTCAATTTTGAGTTCATTTGACCTGTCAAAAATCAAATCTCCCAAGACTGGTCAAAATGTGCAAAATGAGGCTGCCTCAAGGTAGAGTGTTGTTGCAGTCAAATTTTGAAGGTCTTCCTCAACTCCAAATTGAGCTCATGATAGCTCATTGGAAAGATATTTGTGTCTAGGTATCATTTTATGCATCAAGAAAGTCATTTTTCCAATCAAGCTAAGAGAAATCGTGATTTTCCCAAGGTCACTTCAGAGGTGCATCAATTCTCCGGAGGCAATTGTATTTTTGACATTTCTCTAAAAACATGACACCTGTGTAAAACGTGAAGGAGTTTTCTCTTCCTTGGACTATTTTGGACAAAAACCTCTCTCAATTTTCCCAAATTCATCTTTTATTTCTCAGAAACATCATTGGCGTAAAACCTATCCCGATGTGTGGAACAAGGGATTTGTCAAAATGAAGTGAAATGGAGGGGAAAAGGGGCTTCTAAATTCTTAAGAAAATTTTGGGAAGTAGGGAGGGATGTTAGGAAGTAGGGGAAAGTGGAATTTAAGAGATTGAGTTAGGGGAAGAGGTCCAAAAGGGAAAAACACAGGCCTAGACTAGAAAATTGCCAAGTTGTAGCAAGAAACTAGGGTTTGTGCGAAAATGAGGAATTTGGGGGATCTCAGTGATGGGAAGTGTTTAATAAGGTAAATTAGGGATAGGGGAAGGTGTATTAACATAAGGATACAAGTTCTGCTGATGATTTGACCATCCAAGAGAAATTACCTTCAAAACCCTAGGAGAGGGAAATGAACCTTACCTAGGCACTACTGAAGCATGAGCAAGGTGTAAACTGACCCAGTGGAACTTGAAATGATGATGAAAACCTTCTGAATGATGTTACACTCAGCTGAATGGTGACATGGGCCGAAATTCAGACAAATTTGAAAGAAGTGAAAACAAGCCCTAGACCTAATACCTAGTGACCAAATTTTACTTGAAGACTCACTGAAATGACAAAATTTGACCTTGACACCTTAAAATCACTTTTTAAGAGCATGTTTGATCAATGGAGGAAGGCTGCAAAGACTGACACTAACATTGGCTCCAATGGGGATGGTAGCTCCTTGGAGGTCGCAAGAACGACAGATCTTTGGGAGAGCAGACAAGTGCCTTCATCCATTGGGTAATGGAATAAAAAACTCAAGCTGAAATGCATGACTGAAAACCGACACAAAATAACTTAATAACAAGACTGAAAACTGACTCGCAAATGACTCAAACAAATGACACACCAAAACTGAAATCAGACCTTCAGTTTTATAGCCTTCATTTCGGGCCCCAAACTGAAAGTTATGTTGAAACTGACTAAAACAAAAATGACTCAAGACCTACTTAACTGAAATTAGTACTTACAAATATTTTTAATGGCAGTAGTCCATCGAGATTTGAGGGCTTCAAATCATGATGACAACCAACTGCCTACTGATGAAATATGTACAATCATGTGTAGTGAGCCTTCCAATGTAACCAATCCAGCAGATGGCTACATACCAAAATTCGGCTCTTACTTTTCTCAAGCAGGTAGAATGATGTAAATGTAGGCAACTCACAATAACCACTGAAACCAAGGCTTATGATAACGAACCAGGCAACATTTATCTTTTTTTATGCTTGCAAAAGAATGCCGAAGGCATCTTGAAAATCTTGAAGCACTAGTTGGTCTTGAGATCCAGCAGCAAAAATACAACTACTCGCTTCATTCTGATCTGAAAGAACAGTTGATTTTCGAGTGATAGGAAGGCATAGAGAGGTATAAGCTTTTGCCATCTGAGTGTTAGCTGTAAGTTCCTCAACCATGAGAAATTCTGGCATATTGTCTCTCTCAAGCTCATATTCCTTAACTTCATGGTCTAGGTCATTCTTAAACAGAAAACAATCTTCAAGATTATCAAACATGACAGCCTTATCATCTTCATGAAAGAAAATATTATCTGTTTGCTGATCTATAAAGCTAATTACAAGACTGTCATCATTTTCAAAAGAGGAAGAAGTTTCACCAATACTTTCTTGACCATGTGCATACTACAAATCTGCTTTAGCTTGGGCTGTAACATGACCTTTCAAGAGTTGATCTATCTCATCTTCAGATAGAGGAGATAATACTTTTTGTTTTCTTTTGCTCAAACAGTGATTGTCTTCATGAAATAACATTTTAAAGCATGAAAAACCTGAATGACAGTCCTTAATTCCTTGATCTTCTGAAATTTGAAAACATTGTTGATCATCTTCATATGACATGGCAATCAAATTATAATTTATCACTGAGTTATTGAAAGAATATTTTTCACTTACTTGAACAAAGATCTCATCTTGTTTTTCATGAACTGACTGGATTACCTCCTCATGAAGGTTTTGTTCTAATGAAATGAGAACATTTGGATCAATAACTTTGTCTTCTTCATCCTAGATGATTTCCACAACAAAGTTCTCCTTCATGGGATTCAGCACAAGGTATTCTTGATCATCACGATCCGAATCTAGATCTGAAATAGCTGACTTGACTTTATCACATTCTGAAATTGAAACTTGACTTTCCTGTATATTGTCTTCTTCTATGGAAAAATCTAAAATAAAACCTTCTCTTTCATCATTTTCCATTGTACCAAGATCTTGATACTGCTGCAAAGTTTCCTGAGAATCTTGATGGGTATCCTCTAAGTTCTCTTTATGCTACTGAAATGGATTTTCGTACAGAGCCTCCATGATCTCATCATCCATGAAGTCATCATCTTCATAAAATTTTTCAAAATTTTCAATAAAACTATGTACATGGCTACAACAGTTCTGAACTAAAGTTAAGGATGGATAAGATTCCTTATACCTTTCAAAGAACATGGTATGAAAATCCTTTAAACAGTAAATACAAGCAGGTGGCAAGATTTCATACCAAGATCGGGCTTCACCTTCCAGAGTGGCCATGAATATCTTCATCAAGAAATCTTCAGGAAAGTCAACCTTCAACTTGCGAATATGTATGTGAAATCTAACTAGATGTAAAGCAACATCCTTCTTATTATCATCTTTAAACGTAGGCAAATTCCTTTGCCCATCTACCTTAGGAATTTTATTTGGAAAACCTGGAATGTGATCTCGGATCATGGGAGCATACCTTTGATCCAGAAAAACCATTTTGATAAGAATGAATTCACCAAGAAATTCCTCAGGTTACTGATTCTTGAAGAGTAGAGTTGCCATAAAAATTCTGAAACTTGGGATTCTTCGACACTGGAGTCGCCAGGTGAATGATTTCAGCCTTGCGATGTCTGATCGTTGTCCACCATCAACAATAAAATCTAAATTGATACATGTACTGGGGCAATTTTCAAGTCAGATGTTACGTTTATAAAACTAGACTGGAGATTGACTAAAGCAGCGTTTATCTACTTATCCACTTGCAAAGCAATGTGCAGTTCGAAGGCTACCTGGCATAACTTCAAGTTCCATCTGTAGCTTATAAAACAAATAAAACTAACAAGAAAACCATTTTGTGTTCCCCAGTATGGTCACCACTATGTTATTGCCTAAATCTACCTCAGGCTAAAGGAAGGCAGAGTCTAGGGTAACATCAAACCACGCTTAATCTGGTAGCTAGCTCTACCAAATCGGGAGAGGGCTCTCTCCTCGTCAATCTCAGCAAAAATAATTAGTGAGGCTTGAGATGACTTGAAATAAAGTATGATTTTAGGCTAGGTATATATGTAAAGGAGTTTGATTTTATTTTGGAAGGTGTTTGTTAGATCAAAGGGAAGGGAAAATTTTGGGTCTGGGAAATGATCAGTTTTGTAGAGAGCTGAATGGGGCAAGAAAGGCAATTTTTTTGATGTTTAGAATTGAATAAAATGGATAGCTCAGACTAGTGAGAAGTTGAAGAGGGAAATAGGCCTTCAATAATCCTCTTTAGATAGTTGAAAACATAGAAAATTAAACAAAACTCAAGGTAGAGCACTGCAGATCTAATGAATTCCACCTTTATTACTTGTTTGTTTAACTTGAGAAGAAATAAGAAGGATGATGATACACATGAAACATCAGTAAAATTACAATCACAGAGAGAAACACACCATCAAAACATAGAGCCACATAGATCCCAAAGAGTGTTGCAAACCCTGGTCGATTCCTTTGCCAAAATGCAGAGATGAAATGTACAATGAAGCTCCAAGCAATCCCAAGTGTCCAACCCTGAAAATGGCTGAGAAACTACAAGATATAGACAAGAATAACTCATTCACATGCCTCTAGGGGTCAAGCTCTCTAGTTTAGGAGCTGTTTGAACAAGATCTAAACTAAGAACTGGAAAATAGGCAGTGGAACAGTTTGCCTCTATAAGATAGGAAACTGATTCATTCAATTACATTTCACTTTTTGGTGAATGAATCTACTTACATGAGTAAAAATATGCCAAAATTACATCAAATCCATAAAATTACATCAATTTACATCAAGATCTTTACATTAGGAGATAAAAAAGTCAAACTGGCCAAAACTAGGTGAAAAACTGAGTTACTGAGTGAAAAAGGAGCCAAAATTCCCAATGCATTGCGCCTGAGATCTCTATGCGTCGCGTCACTTTGGAGCCGAGTTTGAGGGCCTTCCCGGTGTCCAAATCGAGTGTAGGATATCTCGTTGGAAAGCTCTACCTATCTAATTTCCATCTCAGGTGGAATTTATGAATTTGGTTGCCATTGGAACCTCCAAAAATGAGTTTTCCCAACACTGCTTCCTGTGTGTCCAAAAAGGGGTAGAAAGGTCATTTTTAGGGTGTTTTTGACCCTTATGACAACCCAAAACTTGTCAAAATCTCTAGGTAATGGGTAGGCATGCATATATTTTCATAAAAATTCCAAAAATATCAAGTTTCACCCAAGAGGAGCTGCCAATTATAAGCGCGCACCAAGTGGCACGACGCGCCGGGCAGGAAAATCTGTGTTAAGGCCAAAAAATTCAAAATTGACAAAATATATCCCAATTTTCTTGAAATTTGGGCTGAGTGTCCTTCATCATGCAATATGCTGAGCCAAGGAAGGTTCAGCCAAAATTTCGAGTCTATATTGCCTTTTCCAACGCTTTAATGCCCTCTTTAACTTAGCCTTTAGGATCTTGATTCGTGCCTTGCAGACATGATTTGTTGCCCAATAATGATTCTTCATGTGCCTCAACATGTTATTTTCCTTGTTAGATTTATCCAAATTCCTATGTACCCTTCCAAGCCAAGTTTCATGCTCAGCTTTGAATTTCTTGCTCAAATGTGGTCAATTTGATTTTCCTCCTCTTGGCAGCATGTCGGTTTTGCCTTCATGTTTTTGAGCGCCATGGATGAGTGGGACTGATGAGGGGAGGATTTGATGCTAGCTGTAGGATTTTAGGGAATGAAAGGGTTTAGGGGATGAAATCTAGGGTTTGGGAACGAAATTAGTGTTTGGGGATATTTAAGTAGGATTTCGGATAGTGGGATTAAGGATTTAGGGTTAGTTGATTAGGGATATGGGAAATGTGGAATGGGTAGATGAGAATGTAAAGAGAGGGAGAAAATGATTGAGGGAATGAAGGAGTGAGGGAGTGATAAATGGTTAGGAGTGAAATTATCAGCAAGAAATACAACTCATAAACCCTATGCAATTGTTTTTTCACAAAAAATGCAAGGAGGTAGGGTTTTAATTTTTATCCATTAAATCACCATAAGCACCATGAGAAATTCATTCATTGGTCATGGAGGGATGTTAAATTACCTGGGAAATGAGTAATTTAGAAATTTTAGAGTCTTTGGAGGAATATTTGAATGTATTTCAGGCTTTTTATCCCAATGCGCCGCGCCATCTCAATGCGTCGCGCCAATTCATTTTTTGCACTGCAGAGGGCTGCTCAATGCATCGCGCCATCTCAATGCGTTGCGCCTTTTTACAGGAAACTTTTGGAGACCTTCCTAGTGTCCAAATTGGGTGTAGGATAGCTTGTTGGAAATATTGATGAGTCTACTTTCCAACCCAACTGAAATTTTCCAATTTGGAGTTCATTTGACCTGTCAAAAATCAAATCTCCCAAGACTGGTCAAAATGTGAAAAATGAGGCTGCCTCAAGGCAGAGTGCTATTGCAGTCAACTTTTGATGGTCTTCCTCAACTCCAAATTGAGCTCATGATAGCTCATTGGAAATATATTTGTGTATAGTTATCATTGGACTCATAAATAAAGTCATTTGGGCAACCAAGCTAGGAGAAATCTTGATTTTCCCAAGGTCACTCCAGAGGTGCATCAATTCTCCGGAGGCAATTGTATTTTTGACATTTATCTAAAACCATGACACCTATGTAAAAAGTGAAGGATTTGTTTCATCCTTGGCCTATTTTGGACAAAATCCTCTCTCTTTTTTCCCAAATTCATCTTTTATTGCTTAGAAACATCATTGGAGTAAAACCTGTCCCGATGTGTGGAACAAGGGATTTGTCGAAATTAAGTGAAATAGAGGGGATAAGGGGCTTCTAAATTCTTGAGAAAATTTTGGGAAGTAGGGAGGGATGTTAGGAAGTAGGGGAAAGTGGAATTTCAGAGATTGAGTGAGGGGAAGAGGTCCAAAAGGGCAAAACACAAGCCTAGCCTAGAAAATTGCCAAGTTGTAGCAAGAAACTAGGGTTTGTGCGAAAATGAGGAATTGGGGGGATCTCAGTGATGGGAAGTGTTTAATAAGGTACATTAAGGATAGGGGAAGGTGTATGAACATCAGGATACAAGTTTTGCTAATGATTTGACCATCCAAGAGAAATTACCTTCAAAAACCTAGGAGAGGGAAATGAACCTTACCTAGGCACAACTGAAGCATGAACAAGGTGTAAAATGACCCAGTGGAACTTGACATGATGATGAAAACCTTCTGAATGATGGTACATTCAGCTTAATGGTGACGTGGACTGAAATTTTGACAACTTTGAATGGAGTGAAAACAAACCCTAGACCTAATACCTAGTGACCAAATTTTACTTGAAGACTCACTGAAATGACAAAATTTAACCTTGACACCTTAAAATAACTTTGTAAGAGCATGTTTGATCACTGGAGGAAGGCTGCAAAGACTGACACTAAAAAAATTAAAGCACAATATTATAGAGAAACATAGTGTTTTGTTTTACCCTAGCTTAACACAGAAGGCCTTACTGGTAGCCAAGGCCGAATACCAAAATATGTTGAACAAAGAAGTTGTGGTTGCAGACCATCATTTATTAATCACCTGAAAGGTAATAATGATGTCCATTCCAACCTCGTCGATGATGTTAAATATTTCTTCTGTACCCCAAGCCATCTCGCCTCAACATCATCTCCCGCTCGTTTAGTTTGTCCATGTCGAAGTTTCTAATTGAATCAAGGAAGACGAAAATAAAGACCTGTGATTCGCGGGGGTGAATAATGTTTTCCCACCCCAACCCTATAGAGAAACGCCTATCGACGTAAATGCTAATATTAATATGGAAATGTATTAACATTAATATGTTAATATTTAATTTAATATTGATATATGTATTCTAATTTTAATATGTGTAAAATATTATTGATAAATTTCATTAATATTAATAGTATTAGTAACATTTTTATTGTTATTATTAATATTATTAACTGTAAAATTTATTAATATTAATATTATTATTACTAATGTATTTAAATTTTGACTGTGATGAATCAAGGTTTGATCTTGGTTGGCTAAGGTTGACCTAAAACAATACTAAATCTTAGTCACAAACCTTAATATTATTAAATATTAAACCGTAATAAAAAACCTTAACACTAGTATTATTAGGGTTTGTGAATAAGGTTGGTCAACCTTATTATAGGGTTGACCAAGTTTGATCATGGTTAATTATTAATAATATATTCAATTAATGTTTTACCTTGGTTGACTAAAGTTTTCAATGTTTGACTTTAAACAACCACAACTGAATATAATTGAATATGTTTAATATAGTCAACCTCCTCCTCCTCATTATTATTATTCAACTTTATTAATATAATAATACTGTTATAGGGTTGATCAAGTTTGATTATTTTTAGCTATTAATATTATATTCAATCATAAAATAATAATATTTTGCTTAATATTATTATTATTAAACATTTTAAAATCTTGATTGTGACCACTCAAGGATGACCTTAGTTGACTAAGGCTCAAAATATTTAGCTTTGATATTAATAATATTCTTAGTCAAATTAACAATTGTGGGTGGAAACGTGAAGGTGGGTTACACATTTGTGAGAAACGCGCCCACAAATTTCACTCTCACACTTGTTTAGCCGAAATTTTAGCTTTTTCGAGCAAAATTTTAAAAATAATTCAACCAAACTTCTTCTGCCATTTATGTTGACGACGATCCCAAATCATATTTTTTACTGGAGGTGGAAAACCCCCAAATATAGTTCGACTAAACTTTGGCTTATAAATATAATGTCACTCGAATGGTAGAAATATTTACTTCAATTTCAGTTTACCGTTAAATAACCGTTGGAGGATTTGTTGGAGGAATTTAGCGAGAGTGATACCGAGCTCGTATGTCATTTTTTTCCAGTTGTTTGTTCTATTGTATGGTGTTTTTGAGTTAAGGGTTGATTTATGTTAATTTTGTTATTGTTTATGTAGTGTTTTTGCAGGATTCCTCAGCGTCCTTGTCTCCTCGGTGTCCTTGTCTCCTTGGATTTCTTCGTCAGGTTCCTTAACATACAGATGAGTTAAGTGGACATTACCTACACATTGCGATGTTATCTGGTAAAATCATTAGTTTGTTTCAAGAATTTTAATCTTTCTAGAAGTCCCAATGAATATCGCAAAGAGGACAAGACATTGCCACTCAAATCCAGTGTTTCTAGGTTTACATCAATGTCATTTGAGTCTATAACAACATGTAGTTTTACATAAACATGAATTGTCCTCAAATATTTTCCACATAGGTGGTTTAATAAGTAAGACTTGATGCTACTTTTCTTTTTCATTGATGAGACCACCATGATTTTCCCAATATGAACAAGACACTGCAGAGAAGGGAGTCTTAAGTTGTGATGATAGATCATCCACTCTTGCTACAATGCTTGGACTCCCTACAACCTATTTATGTTGCTTGTCCTTTCCATATTCTTCTTTCAGCATTCGTTGGCATAATGTACCTTCTAGTATTTGGATTTGCACTCTTTCCTAAATTTATTTTCTTAGTCTTCAACTTTGTTGTTACTACATGTTTTCCATCTTCTTCCATGGTTTACTTATTTCGTGTGACACATGCTTACTAAAGACTCTGACATTTCCATGGGATCTGCACAAAAATTTCCTCTGGTGACTAAATTATACTCCTTATCTAATGTTTCAAAACATATAAAATTCAATGTCAATGTTTTTTAATATTTTTTCTTTTCATCTACAGAATAATTTAATGGTTCATGCACAAGCTCATCCTCCTTAGCCCCCGGCTCCAATTCAAGATGAATTAGATTTAGTTTTGGCTAAAGCTCAGAACCCAAACAGAACAATAACAGTCTCTCGTGAACTACTTAGATGTCATTATATATTACCCATCAAAACATTTAAAACTGTTCCTAATATTGTGCATAGACACTTCCAGGAATTGAATTAATATCTTTATATTTATATTTATATTATTTTTTATACTAAATATTATATCTTAAAGTGTTAATGTTACTAATAAGAAATTTATAAATAATTGAATTTAAAACCAATTCAAATCCAACTTTTTTTTTTTTCACTTCTCAAATCCAACAACTTATATACACACTATTACCAACTTGGGAGTATTTTGCACAAAGTGATTCACATCTCTTCAAAATGTTTGAAAAGTAATATTTTGGATATTATATATCTCCCAATGTATCTTAGCCTCCAGACAGACTCTCTAGAATACCAACATTACATTATTTCTAGTTTATTGTGTTTTCCATCATCTTTATCAAACCCTTATGGAATTGTTCATAATGTGTGTGAATCATCTATTTCCACATACCATTTTTTATCCTATAATTCCATTTTACATTCTTCTACATGTAGATGAGGAACATCTCCAGTCTGAAACATATTCAATCCAAGAAACTTATCCCATGAAACATTATCACAAGGTGTTATTTACAGATTTCCAATTTGAAACTCGTGGATATAGCCGATGAACCATCAAAGTTCATACCTAGCACAGAAAGACAACCTCTCTTGATAAAAAAAACCTGGTTCATGGAAAGGATATCAACCTTCATGAAAAATGCTTCGAATCTATAGCGGTCTAATTAGAAAGGCATCCCGCCTTAATAACAAAAACCAAGTTCCTGCAAAGGATATCAACCTTGATAGAAACACACTTCAAATCTACAGGGGTCCTATTAGAAAGACATCATTCCTTAATAATAGAAACCAAGTTCCTGGAAAGGATATCAACATTCATGGCAACACGCTTCAAATATAGAGGGGTCCAGAAAGGAATCTTGCCTTAATAATAGAAACTAGGTTCCTGCAGAGGATATCAACCTTTATAGCAACACGCTTCAAATCTACAGGGGTCCAATTAGAATGGCATCCTGCCTTAACAACAAAAACCAGGTTCCTGCAAAGGATATCAACCCTCATAGAAACATTCTTCAAATCTCCAGGGGTCCAATACTTTGTTGCTATATGGGAAATAACAAGTTTTAAATCCCTAAAGAAGGCACAACCACTCTCATAAATATGTCCTTTCTCTTCCTTTACAACCAAGGCTATATGATATAGAATTTCTTGATGATATTATCATTGAGTAAAAGGGGGCATTGTAACAAGTTCAACCATTCCTCCATGCATCTTTTTCAGGAATTTTTCATGAGATATTTTACAAATTTGTAGAATTTTTACATGGAATTCATTTTTAAATTCCTCTAAATAATAAAAATCCACATCATTGATAGTGATGTAAAATAGTCCCTTGAATATATTTTCATCATTATTCACCAAGTTCACCCCTCTTTGGAAACACTGGAAGATAGATTTTGTCTCATTGTCAAGTTTAAAATCCTTATTAAGGAAAATAATACCACAAATTGTAATTAATATTTAAATAGCTATTCCATTTAAAGGAATGAGAAAAGGGCGGTAAAATATGATAAAATCAACCAGAAAAACCAAACAAATATGATCTTTTGCAAAACAAACCTTCTTTTTGAATATTTTTAAATTACTCAAGGCAACATTTAAGACTGAGAGTAGCATATATTTATGTTATGTTCTCTCAAAACTCCCCAATCCCTCAAAGTCCATTAGTACATAGAGGAAATTTGAATCCAGCCATCAGTGCATTTTCCCCCTGATTTTTTGATAAGGGAGTGAGACAGATGTTTTAATCAGTAAGAATTACTGCCATTTTTCTTTTCATTGACGAGATCACCATGATTTTAGCTATCATTTTAGAACTAGTATTTTGAGTATCATTCTTGGAATGGCATGGAATCTTAACCACTACAAACTCAAAAGGTTTTTAGAAAATATAAAGGGACTATATTCGGTAACTTATGAGTCTTGATAATAGGCTAGTCTGTTAGCTAGTCATTGAAGAAGCTATTTAGTGAAAGACTATCTAGCCTTTCATTAATGAATCCTAAACTCCTAAGAAGTAGAAAGATAAATTTTATCTTTATATAAAAATATGCCATCCTTTTGTAATTTTCACTCTTTAAATTTATGAAATCCTTAACATTGATTTGTAGCAATAGCTTCTACAATTATGTTTTTTAAATATTAATTTTGCATGATAATGGTTTTAGTGTCTTTAAATTTCTGCAATACTCCCTCTTACCATAAACTTTGTTTTACTTCTCGATAATGCTGATTTGTAGCAATAGCTTCTAAAATTATGTTTTTTTAAATATTAAGTCTAAATGATAATGGTTCTAGCATGCATAATAGGTAGGTAATGCTAATTCGTAGCAATATCTTCTAAAATTATGTTTTTAAATATAAAGTCTACATGATAATGGTTGTAGCATGCCTAATAGATACACTCTACTATGTGCATCTACAAATTTGATCTCCTTTCCCTTGATATGTTTGATGTCGAAATCATATTCACTTAAAAATTCCAACCATCTTGTTTATTTTAAATTTAAATTTGGTCACTCAAATAAATTTTTCAAAACTCTATGATTTGTCCTCAATTTAAATTCTCCCCCCATTAAATAATGCCTCCACATCTTCAATTCATGTTTTATGGAAACATGTTACAAATCATGTGCAACATAATTTATTTCATGCTCTTTCAATTTTATTGCCACATAACCAATGACATATCCATTTCGAGTAAGAACTCCATCAAGTCCTTTGAATGCATTTTTACATACTACATATTCTTCATTTGGATATGTAATCTTCAATATTAGTTTAATTCCATCAATAATTGAAAACTTTCTTCACAATTTGTTGTCCATGCAATTTTAGTTCCCTATTTCTGTAAAGAAGTGATGGGATGGGAAAGTCTAAATTCTGAAACATTCTTGGTGTTGGTTATCCCCTAATGGATTCAATATTATTTATATGCACTACTAGGCCTTCATTCGAAATGATACACCCCAAATAATGAATTTCTATTTGTGCAGAGAACACTTTCTCATCTTCGAATATAATTGATGCTCTCTTAAGACATGTGGTGCAGTGCCCTTCTAAGATTTTTTGTATGCTCTTCCTCTATCTTGGAATAAATGAGTATGTCATTCAAGAAAAAATTAACAAAAGTATCTAAATATTTTTGAATATACCATTCATTAATCACATAATGGTAATTGGTGCATTTGTTATTCCAAATAGATCACTAGAAACTCATAATGTGCATACGTTATTCAAAAGTTATCTATTTTATGTATTCTTCCTTGATCCTCACTTGCTGATATCTCTATCTAAAGTCCATATTGGAAAAATATCTTTTCTCCTTTTAGCTTATGAAATATGTCATCAATTGTGGGTAAGGGTAATTTTCCTTCACTGTTTGGTTTCTCAATTGTCTAAATTCAATACATAACCTCAATGTTCCATCCTTCTTCATCACAAAAAGGATTGGTGCTATCCTTCTTCGTCACAAAAATGATTGGTACTCCTAGGGTGAAAATTGGGTGCATGTATTGTTTATTCAACAGTTCCTTTAGCTACATTTATAATTATTTTAATATGCTCCTACTAGTCACCCACCATTCAACCCACATATTCACCCTATCGAAAGACAAACATTATGACTAGATAATAATTATAAACGGTATAATATTAAATTTAATATGAAAGGGAAAATGTAAAGTTGCATGCAAAACAATTGGTGGGGCATACTATTGCACTTGATATCAAAATAAATACTGAAAATATATATTTTATGGAAATTACAATCCACGCATATGTAGATTGTGCTTGTGAAAACTTTTGGTCATAGCTACTTGGTTGTATGGAAAATTAGTTATTAGAGCAGGTCAACTAACGTTAAAGATGCCTAAAATTAGCTATTAGAGTAGCCTAGCTAAGGTAAAATATGCATAATCGTATTGTGAGCTTGAAATGAAATAATGAAAGACTTGAGGACCAAAAAAAACACATTTGTAACACAAAAAATTATGAAAAATTCACAAATAAATACATATAAACATGTTCATTACTTCATAGGAACATACCCTCGAAGGATGATAGGTAGTCTCGATTTCATTCTGTTTTGAATCTATATGAAAGTGATTTATGCCATTGAGAACTCTACCTTCAATGGAACTTATTTGCATGTGAATATACAACTAATATATATAATTGTTTTTTTCATGGTATATGTTAGAAGTGGAATGTAGCTCACCATTTAATTAATAATAACAGATCCCGAACTACCATGACTAGATGCCAATATATGCATTAAATAATTATCTATATATGATGTGTTGTTACTCTCTTTTTCATTGGCGTTAAGCTATTATAAAACCTTTAGCTAAATGCAAGGATGATCCTAGTGTTTTTGGAAACCATGTATGTGATTTCTCCCATAAAATAAGGCATTTGCAATAAATGAATTTAATATTTTAAATTGAATTTGTTTTTTTTCAGGGATCAGAAAACCCAATAAACATGGTTGAAAAATGGACATTATGCATAGATGTTTCTTGTTATCCCAATCTAGGGAAAGAAATTATTACTTATGTGCTATGCAATATTGAAATGAACAAAGTCCTCCAAAGGAAAATCAATGTACCTAGAAGAACAACAAACAATGAAGCATGTTATATTTCATTAATAGAAGGCTTAGGAATAGCTAGGGAGTATGGATCCAATTGAATTTTCATTTTCACCAATTCTGAACTTGTGTGCAACCAGATAAAATGCGTTTACCAAGTTAAGGAGAGGTTAAAAAATTTGCATGGAAAACAAATGATAATGTTAGACAATTTCAATCATTTAGTATAATACAATGTGAAAATGTTAATAAGATGTCTAGTGACCTATTGTATGGGGCAAGGCCAATTCAAGATTTGTGTGTCAAAGATGAATTAGTGTTAAGAAGCTCTCCATCAAAATTTATTGATGGAAATTGTAAGAAATCTTTGATATCTGGGTGTTTTTTAGTTATAAATGTTTCATTTTTAATGATAGTCTATTTTTTTCAATTATATACCAAGTGTGCCCTCACTATGTAAGGAAAAATTGGTGAACTTCATGTTTTAGATTTTTTTTTTTTTTTTTTTTTCAAAATGTGTTTGCTTCTACAAATTTGTGTTTAAATAGTCTTGAGTTTTACAGATCAATTTGTGCTTCAAGTTTTGTGTTTTACATTTTTGTTCAAGTAGTGTGCTTCAACATTTGTGTTTAAATAGTCTTGAGTTTTACATCAATTCGTGCTTCAAGTTTTGTGTGTTACATTTGTGTTCAATTTGTGCTTCAACATTTGTGTATTACATCAATTTTTTAATTCTTTCAATATTTTTAAATAGTAATTTTAAAAATAATTGTAAATTCATGAGATAAATTTTTAAAGATCGTGTATCTATGTATCTATAGATATCCATATATACTGCACAGAACATTTAACAGCATGACAGTTTGACAGAGCATCAACTGAAGCCCTGAATCTATCAGGGGGGGTTCATGGATCAAAGAGAATATCAAATGAATCAGGGGATGTCCATCATGACCGTGGTATATATATTAAATGTGAAATTTTTGAAATGATATTGGAATATAATATTATGCACATACATGTGTATACATATGGAATCAATTTTTTATCAATTTAGTGATTTAAATTAATTTTTAATAAATATCATTTTCAGGAGTTGGGATGAAAAGAGTATCTACTCAGTCAATGGAGGGCCATTGTTCACACCATCATGGTATGGTTTACAATAAATAGGAAAAATCATATATATATATATATATATATATATATATATATATATATATATATATATTTGAATTGATTAAAAATTATATATATATTTTTAAGAATATTCACTCTCGTCACGTGAGGGTGGTGGTATACATTCCCCTGGTGTCCAATTAATGGGTGGTCATGCTAGTGCTCAACCATCTCAGGTGGGCATGATGGTGCTCAACCATCTCCAGGTGGTCATGAATCCCAATCGGATCATCATGATCATCATTTTTTTAAATTACATAATTTTTTATGTTAAAAAATTGGACATTTGTTCACATGTTTTTTTATTTATAAACAATTTTATATATTGATGCATGGGGTGAAAATGTTGCTTGAAAAATATGTAGGCGAAACTGGGAAATTCAAGAAGAAGGTTCTACACCAACTACAAGTTATCCATCTGAAATTCCTGATGAATTTCCTTACTTGGGAAACAAACATCCAACAATGTACATTCCAAACGTTCCAAGGTCTTTATTAAAAATTGAGGAAAGATCTTGGGAGTTTGGAGCTCCTTGCAGAGAGTCAAGAAAGATTAGAAATATTTGTGCACTCTCTAAACACATTTGTACATGTTTACAATAATATTGGGCCAACCACAGAGAGATTTGTAGAAATGATGTGGCGTAGAAAGGAAGAAGTAATGGGTCCCGATAAATGGGTCAATGTTAAAACCAATGTTACAAAAACAATGGTGAAATAAATGTTTAATTTCAAATAAGGGATGAAAATAAAGATGTTGAAGATAAAATATTTCAAGCACCCTAATATAGCCATCCATTTGTATGATAAGTTCCTTGCAGTGTATGGAAAGCTTCCATGGGATGACGAGGTTTCATTTTATTTTGCAAAATTATTTTATGGAGAATTATTTTTGGGTATGAAACTTGATTATAATGACCTTCCTTCTGATTTTTTAGGTAATGGGAGTGGTTGCTTATGTGAGCGTAAGCATGCTAATACTAATATTGAATTTCCTTGCCCTCAACCAGCTTTGGTACCTCAACCTCGTGTGGAAACTTTGTGGTTAGAGATGGATGCAAATTCTCAAATTAGTCGAGAATAAAGGGATGCTATCATAGACAACCTCCAGACTAAATTTTGTGGAATTGATATCAGTTTGAATCGACAAAGACCACGAGCTAAAACACGTGCTATTTTGTTTTATAAAACAAATGAGGAGATATTTTTCATGAACATTTAGGAGCTCAAATCATATGCAAAGTTTTGTCATAATGGTTGGAAAGACTTAATTCTTCATGAGAAAGAGAGTGTGGGATCAGTATGTGTTAATGGTTAGGGTGGATATTTTAATATAGTTTGTAATTTACATATACATTTTTATTTGTATGTGTTAATATAACAAAAATGTATCATATGTTCATGATTTTTAGTTTACACACTTGTTGAATGGAAATTTTGATAATATCATGGTCCAAGGTTCAAGTTTTGGCAATCAAATGATATTTTTGGAATTGTTGGTTTTTTTTAAGAGCTCATGATGTTGATGTACATTTCCCATTCTACTATTATATCAGTATCGTGATGACATATTTTTAGGATAAATAATTATGTACATCTATATAATTAAATGTTAATAGATTTTGATTTCATCCAACGTTTTTATAATGGTGTCGCCCTCTACTTCCCTATTAGGATATGTATCAAATATTCCATTGTCACAAGTATTCAATATTTCACTTATGTTTTGTTATAAATTAAAGTGCAAGTTTCATTAAAAAATGAGATAGATGTTTATTTTATAGTTTTAATATTTTTGAATTTTAGGTTTGTGGAGATGATTTATAGTCTCCAAGAACTTTAGCGATGGATTCGATGATGGGGATAGGAACATCTAAAGAATTTGAATAATTCGTTTAATTTTTTTTTTTAATAAATTGCATGAGTTTATGAATTTTCATTTGCAAAATTTTAAAATTTTAACATATATACTTGCACATACATATTGTATAGTTTATTCACAAGGGCACAATGTAGGGTGAACACCAGACATGCATAATGGAGGGAGTACAACATGAGATATTTCATGGAATTTGAATCCTTTTTTTGATGAAATTACATTCTCATTTAATTTTAAAACATTAAATTTTAAGTTTAATTTACATAATATTATATGTATATATATGCAATTACACACGTTGTGCAGGCCCTTGTGATTCAGATGGGAGCACGAGGAGGTTGATGGAACATATATTTCAAGTGGATTCTCTAAATTGGTGCAACTTTTTATTTGACAATATTTTTATAGTATACATTATATTTACTTTTATTATATGATATAAATTTTGGACATGTTTTAAATCTAGAACTCAATAAAGTATGATTTAATACATGTTAATTTTTTATTTTATGTACATTTTGCATGATCATTGTTATAATGTTAGTAGATTATTCTTATGTTTTGTTTAAATTTTATTTTTCTCTTGTGATTTAAAATGAATGTATTAAAATTGAAAATTACAAAACACATGCTACATTTTTCATTTGAACATGAATTTTATAATTAGGTGTAGATGTCTATTAACAATCATAAAAATTGCAAATTATAAAATATGTTATGTAAATTTTTCATTCATGTATCTAAAAAGGCTATTATGGATGTAGGTTGATAGTTAAATTTAAATATAAAGTTGTAAATGAATGCACACACTTACTATAAAATTGCATTATAAAACATGGCTGGATACAATTTGCATGATGTGCATGTGGTTTGATGATTTTAACGGTTAAATACATATTTAAGTTCACGAATATGTAGCAATGAAAGTGAGTTTGCATTTAATTGGTACAATTTTCATTCATTCATTAGATTATAATGTTAGTATCTATGATTCTTAGGTTTTGTTTAAAGTTATTTCAATGTTGAAATTTATTTAAAATAAATCTATTAAAATTTAAAATTACAAAATTTACACATGGCACATTTTTTATTTGAAAATGAGTCTTATAATTTGGTGTACAAATGTCTATTAAAATAATCATAAAATTTGCATTATAAAATATCGAGTACATGTACATTTTTCATTCATATATCTAGAAAACATATTATGGATATCATTTGATAGTTAACTTTTAATATAATGTTGTTCATCAAAAAACATATTATAAAACATGACCATACAATTTCCATGATGCATGGTTTGATTATTCTAAAGGTTTTACATATTCAAGTTCATGAATATGTTGCTATGAAATTAAATTTTCATTTAATTGGTACATTTTGCATTTGAACATGAATCTTATAATTAGGTACATAGATGTATAAAACATTCATAAAATTTTTAAATTCCATTAAAAAATATGGTATACAAAATTTTCCATTAATGTAGAGAAATACTACTATGGATGTCAGTTGATAGTTAACTTTTAATATAAAGTTGTTCGAATGCACAAACATACTAGTTAAAAATGCAATATAAAACATGACCCACAATTTTGCATGATGTGTGGTTTGATGCTTTTAACGGTTTTACATATTTAAGTTCATGAATATGTAACAATGAAATTAAATTTTCATTTAGTTGGTACATTTTGCATTCAATCATTCTTATAATTTCTTACTAGATTTGATTCTTAGGTTTTGTTTTAAGTTTTGTCAATTCAATTAAAATGAATCTAGTAAAATTGGAAATTACAGAACATGGTACACATTGTGAATTTGAATGAATCTTATAATTTGCTACATAGATGTATAAAACAATCATAACTTAAAATTGCATTATAAAATATGATAGATACATACATTTTTCATTCATGTATAGAAAGACTAATGTATTAAATTGCATTCATGTATGAAATAATTTAAGACCAGAGAATGTATATATATATATATATATATATATATATATATATATATATATATATATATATTTCTTGTTGCACAGTTCATGCAAACATAATGTATATAGAATAAGATTCTCAATACACTTGTACATAATAGGAAATATACATATAAATTTGGAACTCAATATATTATTAAGAATGTATAACTTAAGAGTGCACAAAAAGAAACGCTAACAACATGTACTTGAACTCTAAGTTCTCAAAGATGAATCCAGGGAGAAGAAATTGTTGGGCATTTCAATTAGAAAATTCCTAATGGAATGTCATCCTCAATGATTCGTTCATGGTCAAATTTTGACATTCTCCATTTCTTAACTTTCAATTTTTTCTTTGATTGAAATTCTATCAACTTTATGCGCTTTGCATGTTGGGTACTAGATTTGTATACTTTTCTCTCCCATTTTATCCCATCTTTCTATCTCTTTGTACCATTATAGTTCTTAAATGCATGAGGTAAACCCATTTTTTTTATCTATCATGGGAGATTTTATTAATGAAGTAATAGTCATGGAGGTTTACTTTTTTGCAATATTAACTCTAATATTTCTACAGATTTGGCCAAATCGGGAAAGTTCCAGCTGTGAGTCATGGAACAACCCATAATTTCCAAGCGCTATCTTCATTTGTTGTTACAGTGACCAGCGTTATTTCAGGCTTGTTTATGGTTTCCTTCTGGGAAACTAGGTTGTTGTTGTAATAAAGTATATTTTTGTAAATATTTCGTTGCTGAAGGGAATCTAGGATTACCAAGGCATTTGTATAAAGAGGGCCTGCAGGCTGTGAATTGGGGGTAAAGCCCAATTACATACATATTTTTGTAACATTATATTCTTCCATTAATTGAATGCACATCATCTTGTTGTTTCACCTATAATTCATGAGTTTTCTGCAAACCTGATCAGAGAGTTGGGCCCACTCTTCTGAGCAGGTGTTGTGTTTCCATTTATTTTTATTGTTTTCATGTTTTAGTATGATTTCGTTGCTATTGTTACAGTGTAATCTTTCAATTGCTGTGAATGTTTTTTTAATTCTGAAATCTATCTTAATTGTTTTTACAGTAGTCTGTGTGTTTATGGATTTAAACCTATGATCTATAGTAGGTCATGTGATTTCTCCTCCATATACCATGTTGTTAGTCTTGAAATAGCTAATGCCCTCGGGTTGATAATTTATGTGGAAAAGGGGTTGAATATTGTTCATATTCGGACACCAACATTTTGGCGCCATTGCTGGGGAAGGCTAACAGGTGCAAGAACAGGATCTGCAATTGATCTAAGGGTCAATCTCTTGTCTTGAGGAGGGAATTTATTTCCCTACTTTGAGTCTTGAGCGTAGTGCTCTGTGTGTTCTTTACTACTTTTTTCACTGTTTTTCTCATAATTGTTCTCTCGTCTTAGGGAGGGCATCTATTACCCTAATTCAAGCCCGGAGCGTAGCATGCTATTTTTCTTTTGCTTTGCTTTTCATTAAAAATTAATCCCTCGTCTTTGGGAGGACATTTTTCTACCTTGACCTAAGTCCTCGGCATAGTTTCCATCTTTTTGTTTTATTTATATTTTCTGAAGGGCCAACTTCTCGTCCTGAGGAGGGTATGTGACTAGCCTACTTCAGATATTGAACTTCGATTTTCCTTTCCTTTTAGTATATTTTCTATTTGAACCTACTCTCTCATCCTAGGGAGGAAGTTATCTGTCCTACTGCAGGTCCTGAGATATTTTTTTACTTTGATGAACCCTCTTCACAATTTGTATGAACAAGGATCTAAATAAGAGGGGCAGAGGAATACCCCCAAAGAAAGGAAAGGATTTGGGAAGAAATACATATATTTAGGAGATCATTGAAAAATCTAGATTTGAGGCATCATCTTGTGTTGCTGTCAGGATAAGAGTTCAGACGAAGTCTGAAGGGTAGTTTGTGGAGCAACCAGTGTCATCCATGGTACCAGAAGGTATTCTTTCGATGGCGAAAGACTTAATAAATAGGATATCGGTGGAGGATACATCCTTACCAGTAGTAGAAATGGAAGAAATAACAAGTAGAGGATCAGAAGAAATGAGCAATTCTAATTGGGAAGAAAAACCTCCAAAATGGTTTTCATCACCATGAGACCAAGGGAGTCTTGTAAAACCTCCTACATTCGAACTAATAAATTCTGATTTGGAGAGAGAATTCCTAAAGGATTTTGAGTCACTAAGGAACCAGCGGAGTGTGATGAAAGCTCCTACAGTACCAGTTGCAGAACTAGTCAAAATTCCAAGTGAGTATTGGAGGGTATTTATGGCACCTGTAAGTTCCTCTATTGATTTTCCAATTGGAAACATTGCAGGCGATGCACCGATGAGACCCATCCCTTTAACAGCTCTACCTAGTTTCCATGGGCTTTATTCTAAAGACCCTAATACGTTCCTCTTCGAATTTGACATTGTTTGTTGAGGATATCATTATATTGTTGATGCTCATAAATTAAAAATATTTCCTGCTAAGGGACAGCCCTGAGATGGTTCATGGGTTTAGGAGGGAGCACGATTACCTCATGGGAAGGAATGAAAGAATCCATCTTGGAGAAATACCAATATTACTATAAATCCTGTGACATTAAGGAGGAAATCTTTAAGTTTTCACAGAAAGAAGACGAAAACATGGAGGACTGTGTGGAATGATTCAAATACATATTACAGAGGTCTGGTCATAGTGACCTGGACAAGGACATTATGAAGATCATTCTTCTCCGAGCACTTAGGGAAGACTCCTTGCAACT